>CAUYQV010181988.1:0-41963 GCA_963574575.1 Galagoides demidoff
GTTTTAAAACTATAACTGAGAAAATGACATGAAGGCTGTGTTGATCAGTTTGATGGAAGTATTTCGGATTGCATGCGAAAACCCCACACTGTATCCCAGAAGTGCATTAATGTACATAGTTACCATTCAATAAAATTAAAAAAAAAATGAATATTCATTTTCTAAAGTGTTCAGTTTTGTAGAAGTTAGGCCTTGGAAGTCTCTGTATCACCAAGAGTCATGAAATAAATAATTCTATATGAGGATTACCCTTAAAAATGTAGGATGTTCTAAGAATGTGATTTCCATTATATTTTTTCTTTTATTGCCATTGAGAGAATATTTAAATGTTTTTATTACCTTGATTCATGGACAGAGTTCATTAGGCGCCATGGGAAAGGACTTTTTACTTCCACCTTAATTCAAGATCCTACTTGATTAATTTCAAATAGACAAACCTCACAGCCAAGTTGATTTATTATCACACTCTCTATTTTCTAACCTTAAAATACACTCTCGTAATCTAAAAGGAAGAGTAAATGGTAGATAAAAAGCAAAGCGCTATGTCTTCCAGTGCGGTAGGTACGTCCTCCTGTTCCTCCAGTGTCTGTAATAGCACTGCTGTTGGCTTTATCCAGCAGCCCAGCAGGGAAAAAATAAGCATGAGAATAAATGTATTAACTTATTATGTATTGAAAAAATGTAAAATAATAGTCATCTATTTAATTAAAGCACATGATACTAGATCATTAACTGCATTAAAATTCACCTCTCCTCATACTTAACTGGAATCAATTTTTAGGCTGACAGTTTTGCCTCCACAGAAAGTAATCAATTTTTCTTTCTCCCAATACATGGCCTAGACATCATAGTTGTTTCCAGAGTTGATTAGTACCACACTGACCTTGTGGATTGAGACAGAAGGAGACTCTAGAAAAATATTTATTATTACTCTCTGAGAAGTTGCCTTCAGGAAGCTTGAGAGACACAGACACAGACAGAGACACACACACGAGTGTGCACACTCAGAGGGGTAACGGAGAGAGAGAGAAACTAGAAGTTTATAGAGTGCCAGAACGGCCACCTCCTCTCCTATTTTTTTTTTTGTTTTTTTTTTTTTTTTTAGAGACAGAGTCTTACTTTGTCACCCTAGGTAGAGTGCTATAGCACCACAGCTCACAGTAACCTCCAGCTCTTGGGCTTAGGCAATTCTCTTGCCTCAGCCTCCTGAGTAGCTGGGACTACAGGTGCCCGGCTATTTTTTTTTTTTTTAATTACAACCAGGAACCAGGTTTAAACCTGCCACCCTCAGTATATGCAGCTGGCACCCTACTCACTGAGCCACAGACGCCACCCCCTTCTCTCCTTTTTTTATAACACTGTCCCCAAACTATCTTTGAACCATAGTCATCTCATATAACTTAAAACTGACACCAGACCAAAACCTACTTTAGTGTTAGATCTATCTACTCTATAAATTGATAAAGTAAAAAACATTTCAAACTGTAAGGAAGAAATTACAACATATATTAATTTTTATCTGATTTTCAGAAAGTAGCTGTGTTTTCTCTCCCTGAGTTGAACTCAGAGGAATTTCAAAATGTTGGATGATGTTTCCTTTCCAGTCACAACTCCTTAAAAAGGTAAAGAACAAGACTTTGATTTCACTCGATTTATTTTTGCTATTTCAAGAGTGAATATGTGAATAGTAGTAATTTTCTGTAGAAGTCGTATAAGCACGCATAAAAAGCCAGTGCATTTGCACTAGACAGCCCCAAGGGCAATTTTCTATAATAGGTATACCTGTATGTCCATCTGTCAAATGCATAGCATTAAATAGCAACTACCAATTTCAGGATGATACTGCTATCAAATTGGGCTAAATATGAAAATTTGAAACTTGAAGAAAGATTCAAAGTCATATTTCAGTTGACCTTTACTAAGGTATTCCCTTTTCTTTTTCATCCACTTCAAGAGAGACTAGGTGGATAATTCTCAAGATATGAATTCCTGCCTTAGAAGTGGTATAAAGAAAAGAGGTGGAAAGTGGTTATTATTGTAATCACTTTATTGCCAGGATTCCGAACTGACATGGTAGATGCTGTGGCTGCCAGGCTCTCACCTGAATGAGGACTATGCTGCCATGCCCTTTGACATCAATATATCATTCTGCTCAATACAGACAGCACCCACTGTGCTAAAAAATAATTGGGAAAAAATGGAGCTATCCAAAATGGTTTTGCCTGTAACTCAATAGAACTTTGTATCAGAACAATTATGTAAGTAAGCATTAGTATCACATTCTCATTAGGTTTAAAATCTATGTTATGACTCAGATTTAATGTTTCAGAACTTTTCAGAGGATCAGGAAAAAAATCAGCAGTTGTATGGTAATGTCTATTATAAGAACAGTGAAAAGTGCAGAGACTCCCTTTTAAACTGGGGAATTATTCTCTAGCTTGAACTTTGGGCTTCAAAATGACTCTTCTTGATATATACAGACCTTAAATATTCTCACCTGAATATTGAATGTAAACACCTGTACAAAACACCTGTAAGGCAGAAAATTACTTGGGTGCAGAAGAAAGAATGATTTCAGGTACATTGCGCCATAAAACTCCATCAACTGTATTTCCTCATACAGGGAATTAAATTTGAAAGAGGTGAAGAATAATGGTGAAAGCTGAAGAAAGCTATGAAAAATTGTTCTATGTTTTCAATTTCAACTCCTTCTCCGGTTAAACTTAAAAGTGGTTTATCAGTGTGTAAAAGCAGTATCTCAGATTCGCATTTACTGATGTCCAGTTGAATTTGGGGGTTATTTTACTACATCACAACCACCAAATCAGGAAAGAACATCAGACTTCATCAAAATAAAATAATACTTGACATTAAAAGTGATTTTACATGTGTAAATTAGTCCTCTTATTAATATTTGTATCTATAGACCACAAAAATTATAAGATTTCATTTGAAAATCAAGACATTATATCTTTTTTACTTGGGGACACTTTTAAAATAATCTTTATTTTTTTTATGTTGTGATAGGGACACTTTGTCTGCTCATAACATGTTCCTCTGGCTTTGCTTTTGCTGTAGTTGTGCAATAAGTGATCAGAAGGGAAGGTTCACTTTGACTCAGAATTTGCATTAGCCAGACAGATGTGTTGAATGACATTGCTTGACATTGGTGTTTAAGTTATTGTCTATCAGTGGAACACAAGATGTAGACAGGTATGAAAAACATTGATGGCTCTCAGGGGAGAAAATAATTGTCAGCAAAGCTGAAAGGAACAGTGGGAACTCAGAAAGGACAAAGGTTCCACGGCAAGAACTCAGAATAAAATAGGGACCAGCAAAAGCAAAGCCAAAGTAAGCAGCTGTTACATGCAGGTAAATACATACACATAATGAAAGCACACCATTGGGAGAATAATTTCAGTTGTATCTATAAAATCTAAATGATTTCCTGGTCAGAAAGCCCGTCATAAGAGAATGCAAAAGTCTTAAACCGATCTTATCAGTTGTATTCTTTTTGAACAACATCCTAAGTGTCAAATACCAATGTGATGCTTCACTGATGGTATACAATTCTATATCAGCCTCAAGGCACAATGAAATTGCTAAACGGTTTAATCAAGTAGACAATATTAGAGCTTGTTTCTCAGCAATGTCTCCATTTACAATCTCTTATACTTGCACGGATTCCTACTGTGGTGTTTATCTGACTTTTCATCTCTGAAAAGCCCAGCGATTTTCCCAGAAAACCTTATATAGGCTGATATTTGGGGAAGCTGATTCTGTTCTCAGTGGGATGGTGCCAGTAGTGTTTGCACAGGGGAGCCTGTTGTGATTGTCTCTGAGACATTTATTTTACACTAACTTTATTTGCTTGATTAAATTAAATTAAATTAAATTATGTTTCTGGTTCTTCAGTCTTTACTCCTTAGTGTCCCTAGCTCTAGAAGATGGCAGCTACCCTCTTCCTTCAAGGTATCAGGAAAGTTAGGCACTTGGAAAAAAAAAAAAAAAAGAAAGAAAACCATTACTATCTTATGATAGTAATTTTTATGAAAATGGCATTTTGTGATATTCTTCTCAGTAATAGAAAATTATTTTTGGAGGATTCAACACCTTTAGGATTGATATAGTAATTCAAGATACTTTGGGGATGCTTTTTCAATATTTAACAATTTAATAATTGCAACTAAAACAGCTGGATAGTCAGATATTTTCTGAATAATAGTTCTAATTTGAGCTTTTCTCAACATTTAATTAACATTGCCTATGAATTTTATGAAATTAGAAAATTAGAATATAGTATGTTTTATTAACTAAACATTCTAAGATATTTGCAAGTTAAATTCATAATGAGCACAAAAACTAAAGAAATTTTTAAGGAAGGAAAGCATTTTGAAATTATATGGTTGTTCTGACACTTTACCCCATGTGATTTTATGGGGATCAGTATGTGGCTGGTAATTATATAGCCTTAAAATTAAATGTAATAAGAAATAATTGCTACACAAGGTCATTTATTTGTCATGAGGAAGGTTGAGCAAGAAATAAGAATATATCACCCCTGAAGTTCACAGAGAGTTTTCAGAAACCAAGAACAAATACTTATAGAGAGAACAATCAATAAATTCATTAGCAGTTGTCAAAAAGTGATTTGGGTCTTATTTATATTTATTTTTCTTTCTTTCATAATAAAATATTATGAAGTAAACTAATAAAGAATCAAACTGGTTTAGTAATTGCCCCTGGATAGTTTCTGTGTAATGTCGGTGAGTCAGCTACTTCTAGGTCATAGTAATCTTAACAGTGGCTAATAGTATACTATTATTATTTAATTTACTCAAGATTATAGATGGATGATTTAGGCTAATAAAAACACTATGTGCACTATGAAAGAATTAATAGTAAAAGCATTAGGTCGTATTCTTTTTATCTGGAAGATTGCCTGATATGCAGCATAGTAAGAATAACTATTTCTTGATTGATCTTCCAAAAAAAAATCATACTTTTGCATAAGTGATATTAGGAGACTAAGGCAATCTCTAGAACTTAGTCCCAAACTCCACTTGCCCAGAATTGCATTTTATTTTATAAACAGAGAGAAGACATATTTCAGGAAGTTTCAAAAATACAAACAAATAGATTAACATGAAAATAGTATTCTAAGCTTCTTCACTTTGACTAGAAAGAGAAATGCTATGCTTTCTTGATTATAGTTTCTAAGTTTTCCTCCTAAATTGTATCTTAGAATAAATCCTATAAAAAAGACTATTTTGGAAGCTACATCAGTTATTAAGGCTTCTACTCTCCTAACATGCTAACTCTACTAATTCCTCTGTGAACCTTAACATTTTATGATATTCTATTCATTTTCATATCCACTTTCAGACCTCACAATTTAAAAAGTAGGATTTTATGACGTATCTAAATAACTTAACTGGTGTTGCTGTTACCTTTAGTGTATCACCTCATTCTGGCCATTTTCTTCTGTCTCAGGAGCCACAAGTTTGAGCTAAGCCCCTGCAACCTATTACTACAAACACAACAACGACCTTGCAGATCTTTATTGTTGGTCATCTCATTATCTTTATCAGATATTGTTGTCCAAGGTTTCTATTAACAGTTTTCTCTGCAACTTTGTTCCCTCTCTTCAGAACAATAAGTGGACTATTGAAATAGTTCTGTATAATAAAACGTTTGATTCCTTTTAGGTTTTGCCTTTAATCTTAAAACTTATACATATTATTTCCTCCCTCTTAAATAATTAATTTTGTTAGGATCAGATTGCATATCAATACTTGACGAGACCTAAGTGGCCTCGTCAAGTATTTGCAAAAATAGACCTCTTTCCTGATCAAAGCTATTTGCAAAATAGACCTCTTTCCTGATCAAAAACATTATTCATTAAATAGACCTTGCCTATCATCTGTAGCTCGCGATTCATTACTTTTCTAATTACAAGTCCATTTCAGTCGGCCCAACCTTAGTCTACAATTGAACCTTTACTGATAGTTGTGCTTCATTCTTTAGATTATGTCCAGACCCTTGCCTCCTTTGAAGTGTAATGGAACAGAGCCATGCTCTCAAGTTCTTTTCCAACTCTTAATTCTTTTAACATTATCTAAGTTATACTTCCTAGTATGCACTAATACATGTGTGCAAATTAATTGATATTTTACTTCAATGGCCTTGAAATCAGAAAGAGAAAAGGGATTTAAATATTTATGTCATCTTGAAGGCAAGTGTCTATTTTTATTCCCATTGTGTAAAAGTAAGCCAGTGGTTCTTAAACTTTTATGCTACATAAAAATCTACACCTCCAAATAAGGAGGCCTTATTTTAAATGCAGACTCTCTGACCCTCCTCCAGAGATTCCTTTCTGAAATCTGCATGTTTTGTGGCATGGCCAGTGCTATTGATTAAGATAACCTTTAAAGGGACATGTTTGAAAATTTCAGAACGCAAAACAAATAAATAAAAAAGTTTACATCAATATACATAAAATGTTCTAATGAATACAGGTATATGTTTTATATATACATTTTAATTGCTTATTTTGATACATGTTGAATCCTTTTGCCTGCCTCATTTCTCCTTATAAATTATATATTCCTTAGAAACAGGGAACATTATTCAAGGCTAAAAAAAATAAATCTCATAATGTCACAAAATGTATTATACACACAGGGGGCTGTAAATAATGTGATTTTACTATTGACATTTGTGTTTTGTTGGACAACTCTTAGAATTTTTTTTTTTAATTGACAGAAGAATCTTGTAAGGTAAGTATAAGTTAAATGCATTTCATTTTATAAAGAAATTGAAGTGCCTAGAAGGTGCCTCAGACTGAACATCTAATAAGTTGCTAAGCAAGTTTTCAAATCTGATGCCTAATTCTCATCTTCATAATGTTAGGTAATTGGCGGTATTTGGTTGACTGCTATGTTGACTGCATATATAAACTCTGAGTTTGCATTAGAACATTTTTTGGTAATAGAGTTAAATATTTTGAATCACTAACTCAATTTGTCTTTGACTTTAGAAAAGTATACACTTTGAAAATGAATATTAGAAATCATAGCCAAGAGAATTCCAAATACTATACTATAATTGTGCCTTTTGTACTTATCAGGCTTGAAGATGACTTCCAAGATCTTTGCCTCCTAGAATTCATACCTTTGTGTACCACCTCCACTTATGTTGGGAAGGGCCTATGGTTCTAACCAATGGCATGCAATGATTATGTTTAGATCACTGCATAAGTTTGTGGTTCTAATTGCTCAAGTTTCTCTTTGTTGCTGGCTTTAAGGAAGTAACTTTTCATGAATTCTACACCTTCAAGAATATGAATTCTGCCATAATCTAAGGTAGTTTGGAAGTAAATTTTCTCTCATACAGGCTCTGATAAGATTCTAGTCCTGGTGAGAATCCTTAATTGCAGCCTTGTGAACATTTAGTAGGGGACCCATCGAAGCCCTGCCTGGTTTCAGGACTCACAGAAGCAAAGATAAATGTGTGTTGTTTTAATTCATTAAGTTTATAGTAATATGTTAAGTAGCAACAGAAAACTAATGTGGTCTTTTTTTTTTTTTTTAATCCTTAGAGTCTAATGATTGATTATCTAAACAAGATACTGAGATTTTCCACTTTGGGTATATATAAACTGAGATAGCAAGTTTTTTCTCAAGTCTTAAAACCATTATCTAAATAAATATACTTTTGGGGTTTTTTTGGCTCCACTAGATATAGTAAGAAATTATTATTTTTTCTCTTTTTCCCCTTTTAGCTTCTATATATCCCTTATTAATTGAGCAGGCTAAGTATAACTATTAATATAGGCCTCAGTGGGTCTATTATTCTACTTCAGCTATTTTATTTATTTTATGTTTCTCAGCATTCCTTTTTAAATTTTTTCAACATCTAATAAATGTGTTCACAATACTTTTTTTCCAATTGCCTATGCTTATAAATTTTGCTTAAGTTCATTAACCTAAAGGCCTAGTTTTTTGGTACTTGAGCTTATGACCATACTTTTCATATGACTGAGAAATAAGAACTGTCACCAATAGTTCCTGACATGTATCAAAGCTCCTGACCTCTTCCTACCTTTCTCAAATCCCCAACCATTTCCCTGGGATCTCCTCAGTAGGATATAATGTTTAATATACCAATAAAATAGTCAGGGTTCTTTAGAGAAACAGAACCAATAGAAGACAGACACACATATGCACACACATATTATGTATGTATGATCTCATATGATTATGGGAAGTTCCATGATCTGTCATGTGTAAGCTGGAGATCAAGGAAGCTGGTGGTGCATCTTGAAAACCAGAGAGACAATACAATAGGGTATATTTCAGTCCAGGTGTAAAGACCTGAGTACCAGGAGTACTGCGGAAAGAAGATCGATATCCTAGTTCACTCAGTCAGGCTCAGTGAATTCAACCTTCCACCACCTTTTTGTTCTAGTTGGGTCTTTAATAGATTATAAAATGCCCATACACACTGATTTAGTCAGTTCATAAATCAAACGTAAATCTCTTCTGGGAACACCTTCACTGACTTACTCATAAATAATGTTTAGCTAGCTAGTAGGGCATCCCATGGCCTAGAAAAATTGACACAGAAAAGTAACCATTTAGTAAATATACATGCATTTACAGTAGAACTTTTATAAGTTAACCACTCAAAGGTCTGTGAAAAACTGGTCAATGTAGGGAAGTGGTCAACATAAGGAACTAGGACCACTGTACTGATATGTACATGGGGTGCATGTTCAGGCTATGAAAATTCAATTTAAGTAGGTGGCCAATGTAGGAGGTAGTCGATTTTTGGAGGTTCTACTGTATTTGCCATATACAAACCCTGCATAGTCTTATATAGTCAAGTTTCAGTCCAGGAAAAGGCTGATGAGTAAATTTATGAAAAAAATTAAGCTTTTCAGCAAACTGAGAAAATGCAATAATTCTTTATTTTTTCCCCATTGTCAATTCCTTTAAAGAGAACTTTAAATATTCTGTCTTTATATAGCTTCTAAGTATTAAGCTTCTCAGTTATAAAATGACCACATAAAAATTCATATTCTACCTATATTATGAACAAAAATTGAAAGTTGATGTGTTAAAATTTTCAATATGTAAATTAAACACAAAGTTGTCAGATAAAATTAGGGAAAGTATTTGGGCACCTTAGGGTTGGCAGGACCTTTTTACGAATGTTTGAAACTCAGACAATCTAGAAAAGATACACTAATTTGACTACTTATTAAAAAAAAAAATGGCAAAGACCTGACAAAGGCAATAGATAAAGGGAAACCACATGGCAAATGTTAATATCATTGGGAAAGAAATTCCAGAAATTTACTATTAAAGGGGAAAAGATATCAATATAAACACAAAAAGAGATCTAAATAGATAATAAATATGAGCAATAAATACATGAAAATATGGTTCACCTTGAGAGGACTCAGGACATTGCCAATTAAAACAAAAATTAAATGTTGTTTTTTCTGTAAGATTGGAGAACTATTAAAATATTCAGAAACATAAAAACTGAGGGCAGTGTGATAAACTAATCTCTTTACTGCTGGCCAGAATGTCAATTGCTGTTTCCCTTTTGGAAGACCATCTGATAATATTTATTAAGCTAAGTTTTTCATATTCCTTGACTGAAATTTGAGGAATTGCATCCAAAGATTTATCAGTACATAAGAATATATGTCCATAGCTATGTTTCTCATTTTCCTGATTCTTATTGATTCATCCAAGCTAAAAAATAGAATGCTGTTGTGATGTTGGTAATGATGATGTATTGTAATATGAGAGAAGGATTGAGTCTAGAGAGAGAGTTGGGGATTCCAGGCAAGAAATTATTTGGCTCTAAGGTTTACAGAGGTTAGTATGATATCTCTTTTATGTAACACACATAGCTGTTTTATTGGTTTGTTTTATTCTCTGAGAATTGAGATGGATTGTAGTATTTGTGTGTTTTTCTGTTTCACCTAGAACCACTACAATCCTCAAATATTGAAGGCTTTTCTTATAGACTGGGTTTCCAATCCCAGTGACTCACTTTCTTTTTTCTTTTTAATTTTAAATCTAACTTTTATTCATATTCATTTTTTAACATTATTGTCAGTATTTTTTAAAAAAACCTTGTACTATTTAATATTCCATAATTTAATAATTTAATTTACTAACATATATAATTCAGAAACTATCATTTGATCTAGCTGTAATGAAATAATTACATTACAATTAGGGTATTGTTTGTTTGGACGTGTCTGTTCATAAACAGTTACTGTGGTGACAAATTTCCCATTTTTAATTTTTTTATTAACTCATATATACATAGATCATGAATACATTTATGCCTTTGTGGGATTTAATGTATTGATTATTTGTACAAATTGGAGTGCTTACATCCTGCTAATTAACATAGCTTTCACCTCATTTACTTAATCACAGTGTTAAGACATTTGTGTTCTATACTTGATAGACTTGACTTGTACCCTTGCAATATACTCCATAGGTGTGGTCCCACCATTAACCATCCCTCTATGGAACCACCCTCCTCCCTTCCCATCTACTAGATTTCTTTACCACTCCTTTTCCACATAAAATATAAGTTGGTAGTTGTGAAGGGTATTTGGTCTCAACATTGAATACCCAAATTAAAATTGATCACAAATATTATGATTTTGCTTCCAGCCTTCAGCTGAATGTTTATCAATAAAAATTCATTATTTGGTTAATAATACGTACATTTAGAGCCAACATGTATAACACTGGGATTACTATTAAGGATGACAGAATGCGTATCCACCAGCCTATGACAGTCACAGCAGCAGTCTTCTTTCTCTTCTTTTTTTAAAGGACAGACATGTTGCTCAGAAGTGCAGTGACCTTATCCTAGCTCACTGTAACCTTGACCTCCTAGGCTCAAGTGATCCTCTCACCTCAGCCCTTTGAGAGCCTGAGAGTCAAGTGCATGCCTGGCTGAATTTTACTTTTTAACTTGTTTTTTTAGACACAGGGTCTTGCTTTGTTGCCCAGTCTAGTCTTAAAATGTTGGCCTCAAATGATCCTCCTGCCTCAGTTTCCAAAGTGTTGGGATTACAGACCACTGCACGGGCGTTATCCTTACAGCAGATGTCGCCAAATGAGACTACTGCATAAAACCCCTGTGAAGTGCCATAGAATACTTTGATGTTAATTTTCAAAGAAGTATTTTTTTTTTTTTTTGGTAACTATTTGGAGGAAAAAAACAGAGGAGTTGAACAAAGATCCAGCACCGTTTATGCTTTCTAAAAATTTTTTATTTTTCATTGTTCTCATTTTTAAGTGCCATAAAGCCTGTGTTAAATCGGGACTTACCCAAGCCTTTTCAATGAACACATCCATGTATCTACAGAGTTCCCCTCCTTCACCATGAATAACCAAGCTGGAGACAATCTCTTTTGCAGCTTCCCTGATTTGGTGGAAAGTTATTTCTGGACATTTTATGGAGATGAGATTGACACTTCTCACAGAGGTTTTAATAGGAACTGCCTCCCAGAAGGCCTCCATTTCTGTCTTCCATCCCTATGTGTGTGTAAAAACCCCAGTTCCTATGGTCTATATTGACAGTCTGATATTCCACGGGTCTAATAGCTTTCCCTTCTAGTTCCTCTTCATTCCCGGTATCAGGGAATTTCTTTTTTTCAACCTTGGTTAAGTATTAGACATTTTAAATATTCTTTTTGACCCTAGCATTTCTGTATTTTGTATGAAACCAGCTTAGCTTACTTGGTTCGAAGTGATCTGCTTCAACTTCTAGAATTATCAAATTTTAGAACGAGGTGCAAATTAAGAGAACTTTGCTTCCTTCAGTGAATTGAGATTTCAATTTATTTATATACCATCAGGTGCCAGATAAATTTGGCAGTTGAAAACAATTATTACATGCTGTTTTGATTTGTCTCTGTTCATAAGATTCTAAAATCCACAGATTCAACTAAATTTTGTACATTTGAGCATTTTTAATGTAGTGGGTTGCTGAAAGTTGCAAGAGATTATAAATTATGGCCCCTGACCTTAAGGTGCCCAAAAGGTTCACACAGAGAACCCAAATGTGAACAGATAACTGCAAAATGCTGTAATAAGTCTATCAATAGAAGCATTCGGGGAATGCTCTGACAGATTTGAGGCTCTTAATGCAGCATAAGGAAGTCAGAGAAGCCAGGAAGAGTGTGACTGTTGCTGGATTTGAAGGATTAATGAGCATAGGTGCATGTGTTTGTGGGAGCTGGTGGTGGAAGTGAAGGCATTCCAGGCAGAGACCAGAAAGACTGCTGACTGTGCAAGTGTGGGAGTCAATAATGTATTGAAAAGGACCGCTATAAATCATGGATTAAGTGGGTCTAGTTTAGCAAACAGTTGTTGAGGTCCACTTTGTTGGTATCAATCTGCCATGATGGTATGCTCTTTCTTATTTTACTATGGAGAATATTACATTTCACGATTTGAATGTTCAAAAAAATTTCCACTTTTTAAAAATGAGTGTCAAGTTTTAGGAATGATCAAATGCAAAAATGTTCTGGAGTTTGGCTACTGCTGTCTTCTTACACAGCTCTTCTCGGACATTCAGGCCTTTATCATCTCCCACTATCTACCGCCTCATTCGACTCCAGCCCTTCCTTCTCCGCTTTCTCAGTAAGACAAAGTTAAGACTCAAACCGCTCTTTCAGTATGATTGGTTCTGCAAAGACTAAAGGAAAAGTAATTGCAAGCACAGCAGGATTTAATAATATTTCTTTAACCAAGGTAGAGTAGGCCCCCCAAACAATGTTAGAGAAATCTTTGTCAATATTTTTTCTTAGTAAACTGTGTGGGAATCACAAAATGATGCAACTATTAATTTTATCAGTGTCTTAGACATAGTAGGTCTTCAAAACGTATCTACATAACCAAATATTTAATTGAATGAAATAGCATGGGCCCTTGGACAACTGGATACCCACATGCAAGAATGAAATCAGACCCCTACCTCACTCTACATACAAAAATTAATTCAAAGATCATGGAAAGGTTAACAGGAATGTCTGTTAACAGGTATAGGATTTTGTTCTTGGGTGATGAAATTATTCTGGAATTAGATAGCAGTGATGATTGTACAACTCTGTGAATATATGAAAAACTACTGAATTGTATAATTTAAAAGGGTAAATTTTATGGTAAGTCAAATATCTCAATTAAAAAATACTCTGGTTTCACCTTTAAAAAAAAAAGATGCAAAAAATCCAAAAGAAATAGTAACAAAAGCTAACAAGAAAACCATGACCCACAGAGTGGAAGCGAGGCTCTTAATGAAAAGTTCTGTGTAAGGAGTCTTAGTACTAGGAAAAAATATCAGTTACATCTGAATGATCACTTTTCAGTTAAAACAAACTGAAGGCAGCTAAAGGATGTACTGTACTTTAATTATTATAAGACTTATATTTTCAGATGTCTGAAGTGGAAATGCATCTTATAATCAATGGCATATCAGTTTATTTGGTTACATTTTTTTCTTCATGGTATATAAAATTGTGTTACGTGCCAGATTCAATGAAGTCCAGTGCTTAATTTTTCAAAAAATGTGGCAGAGGCTGCTTGCCATACCTCAGTATGTGTCTCTTCTTCCCATAAAGTCTTAAGATATTTTTTAGCTGGGGAGATGACCAAATAGCCAAAGACTATAATCTCAGTTATTTTTACAGCAAGGTGTGGCCATGTGCCTAACTTCTGGTCCGGGCTGTGTGAGAAGTAGCGTGTACAACTTCTGCTTGGGCCTATAGAGGGAAGCAGCGGATCTTGCCTTTTTTCCTTTCTCTTCTCTTTCTTTCCTCCTTCCTTTTTCCCTTCCTTCTAGATTACAGGTGTGATGGCGGCAGCTGAGCAGCTAGTTTCATCCATGAGATGAGAAGAATACACTGAGGGTGGTAAATCAATGCGAGAATAGTGCCAACTGCTGAATGATTATGAACCAATACCCCAGCCCTGGACTGCCCATGCAGACTTTTACTTGATAAAGAATCTAGAAAATCTGTTTAAGTCACTCTTTGGGATTCTCTGTTATAGGAGCCAAACAAATATTCTATCTAATATAAATGGTTTCTGAATTTCATTTTTCTGGGGCTAAACTATTTTAATGTTCTGCAGTAAGCTAAGTTCTGTTCCTTCTAAACACACACACACACACACACACACACACACATACACACGCCCTTTGTCTGGGTAAAGTGAGTTACCAAATGTAGCATTTATTTAGAAGGAATGTATCCTAAGGAATGTATTATAAGGAGCTTTTCAATTTTTATCATGGAAAGATGATGATTTCAGCCCACATTCAGTCTCCATTTTTAAATATGTGTAATGCCATTGTTAGGACTGCCTGTTCAGTGCAATGGAGGACAGCTTTTTCAGTGCAACTGGGATTTCTTGATAGTGCTAAATTTGCTCTGTCAGCTGAATTCTTTAGGCTTTATGTGGCAGTGTGGTAAAAATACATGATCAGATTTCACTGTTAAGAAATTCTTTCAGCAATACATGTACAGTCAAGTTTCTTGCCTGGATAGCCGAACATTTGAGTTATGAGATTTAAAAAGATGTCTTGAGACAAAGGTTCACGGAGATGCAGCAATCTGGATGCCCCATTTGTCTCAGGGTGGCTTGGCGGGGAGGTCTGTGCTGTCGGCGCTGCTGCCACTCTGTCCTTTGGCAGTCACCCTCTGGGTTCTTCATATTTGAGGGGATGGCACGGTGAGGAGGCCTGTTGGCTTGATCTTGTTAATGCCTCCATCTAAAATACAGATTCTTGGATATTTCATCTTCACAAGATGAGCTGCAAACTAGAAAAGAAAAAAGGGCCAAATTTATAGAGGAGATACAAAAACTTTATCCAACCCAGTGTTTTTCTCTGGCTGCGAAAGACAAAATGATTTTAATGTCATACTGCAGTCACTGTTGTTAAATAGGTTATTAATCTGGAATTAAATCACTCTTTTACATGCTGACAAATAACTTCTTTATACTATAGAAAGTGTCTCTTTTGTTCTCTTTTAGGATTTTTTAGATAGACAATAAATAGATGGTAAACAATGCAAATTCAGCATATACAGTAAGACCATTGTATAAACTCTTAACCTCTTTCTACCCATTCTTAGTCTCCCTCTCCAGTTCATTAAATTATGTATTTTCTTGTGTATTCTTCCAGTGATATTCAAAACAAGCTTGAACGTATATTAAAAATGTTTTCATATTATGGTCTACTTATGAGTTATTGCAATTCTGCGCAAAATGTCCCAGAGAGGGCCCATAAATAGGCTGTAACATGTTTTTAGAACAACCCCAATTAACATCTTGAGTCCATAAATTTGGAATGAATTTTAAGGATTAGTTTAGGAAGTTTTGGGTATAGGGTTTGGTGACAGGCCTTTGGAAAACTTTATCAAGACACACACACATCTGACTCTGTCCACACCTCCCTATCCGTGATCACTGGCTGCCTTTCTCCATTCCTTGTCTTTTATGATACCATAGCCCTGAACCATTCCTCACTCTCACACATCAGACTGCTTAATGATTCAAAACCCTTGTTGGGGCAGGTCCTCCTGGTGGACTATGCTCCATTTCCCCAACAATCCCTGACCGCACGTTGGTTCAACAGCTGTCCCTTACATACCTGTTTAACTTCTATTTATTTTCCTTCTCAGGCACTTTCATCTCTAGGAGCTAAGTTGCTATTAGGGTCCCCACTTCTCAGCCCCCAGTTTCTCGTGTGAACTTCAACCTTTGGCTGTACAGTATTTATTTAAATTACCCACTCAGAAGTTTCCCTTGTCAACTGTAAAGGACCCTATTCGCCTTCATTTTATTCCCAGGGCCTGTTACATGGTACCGGCTTCACATATGCTTGGTGGACTGAAATGAACTATGACAGGTGACCATACAATCTGGGGTTAACACTAAGTGTTTCTCTGGCTCTCTGGCTCTTCTATTTCTGTTCCTGTCTCACGGTAGTGTCCTATTTGTCCTCACTGGGTACTTGTGGCATTAAGTTCTTTTCAATTACTCTATCAAATTCTGACCTCAGCTCCTTCGACAAAAATAACTAATGCCTGCTCATAGTCCTGTCACTTCATGGGGTTTTGGAGCTTAATAGTTAATAAGGTCTCAAGGCAGCAGTCGAAACTTGAGAGTTCAAAAGAGTCAGCTAAGAGATTTGGTTGGGAAAAGTTCAGTCCTCACACCAGAGATTCTGCTTTATTGATCTAAGGGCTCAGGGATGGGTACTTTTAAACAAACACACATAGATGATTCCAAAACATGTAGCCCATGGACAATATTTTAAAAAAATACTATCTTAAGACAAAAGGATAAAGGATAAAGCTGTACTAGGATCTTCAAAATCTTCAGAACAACTCACATAAGTGGACATCACTGCTGACTTCACCTGCCATCTCCATTACCCTTAACAGAGATTCAAATGGCTGTTCACATTTAAAACTTAACACTGTAGAGCTAACCAATGGATTCCTTGATAGTAATTAATGTTGAAGAGAAACAGTGCTCCTGTATTTCAAAAGATTTCAAATGAGCTTGAGTGAGCCAGTCTTCTTCCTGTTCTCACTTACTTTTCTTTGAACGCTAGTCCTAACAAATGAAGGCACCAGATTCATCTGCCCTGAGTCCAGTGCAGGCAGCACAGTCCCTGGTACCACATGATTGTAGAAACATCCTGGTTGCATTCTCCCGTATACAGTAGTATAATTACCGCTGAGGCTGGAATTCTAAGATAAACACAGCATTACTTAAAAGGCCTTGCGGATAAGCAGTCTTACTTTCAGTACTTTCAAAACACCATGGAAGTTAGAAAATGAGAAGGAAGGGCTGTACATTCAACTAATCTCCCTTAACTACACGGCAGAGTTGGAAAGAGTTCCTACTGTTTTGGAGGGAAGGCCGTGACAACCAGCTTACTGCTGAGCCAGAAAATGGTAAAGGCAAAGCAGGCGGAACAGAGCACTTTGGAACAATTAGGGTGCTGCTGTGTGGGAGGTCTAAGAAGAAAAGGAGAGCCGGCAAATGTTTAGATACCTTGAAAAGAAGCAGGACTGTGTTTAAGCAGAAAAAAGTACCAGTGTTGAGTTTTCACATAGGATTAAGAGTTCTGCTTCCCTGATGCTCTGCTGTGTTTCTAATTATCCATGTTAAATTTTGGCCCGTAACAGTGAAACTGTGACTGTTTCTTTCCCACTCCTACCACAGAAATGTTCTTCTCCTTCTCCATGTGTTTATTTGTTTGGTCATTCACGTATCAATCAAATATTGCTCTAAGCATCCACTAACTATCAGATACTGTTTCAGCTTTTGGAGTGCTTCTGGAGTGTTCTGGGGAGGATGTTGTAGTTTTTGGAGTTCAGTGGAGGAGATGGTAATGAACAGTTACTATGAAGTAGTACGGGTATTACAAAAGCAGAAGTTTAAGGTACTTAGCAGTTTAGAGTAATACACAGAGTTCCTGAATTTAATAGGGGTTAGGGAAGCTGAACTTTTTGCTTTTCTTCCTCTCTTCTCTTTCTATTCTTTTATTATTGACTTCTGAAGGGAATAGGAATCCAGATGTGATGGCCACAAGACAGTACCTTCGTGGCTACAGCTTGACATGGGAGGCAAAAAGAGAGGGCTGCGAATGTGTTGGGTGGCTTTGCACTGTCACATCATAGGAAGATGGCGCGGTGGGTCGGGGGAGTCGGCATGCAGAGCACAGCATTGCTTCTGTCTTTCGTTCTTCAGATGGCAGGGGCTTGGGCAGCTGTATTGAGGAAACTCAGAGGGCAGTGGACTTTGGGGATAAAGATCTAGAGTATAGCCTGAAGACTCCACATGGCAATCACACTGGACCAGTGGTTAGGAAGTAAGTCAGAATCATCTGGATGCTTTTAGTAAACAACAATACCCAAGCCTACTTGAGATAAGTAAGAAGAATTTCCTGGGACAAACTCTGACCTCAGTTGTTTAATATAAGTTTCCCGCCTCTGGGGGATTCTAATGCGCAGCTGGCACTTAGACTCCTTTAATTAGACACTGGGATTCATTTGTGGTCAGGTTTTTCTGGGCTCTTAAACTGCAGTTCTTAGAGGTATAGTCCTATGTGGGGCACAAGTCACTATGCAGGCTTCCGTCTGTAGGGCTGAAATTTGTGAGATCAAATCCTTTGTGAAGACAAAGGGATTCCTCAAACTGAGGAACCACCTGAGATCTATAGGGCAAAATCTCACGTGGAGTTGGCTGGACCCAGTATTTGCTGGGATAGGATCTCGAGATTTCCGAACTGTGTTTCTTGTGAACTCGCCTGGGGAGAGGTGAAAGCTTTTGCACTTTCATCATTCCTCTGTTCCTAGCTCTGGTGCTGGTGATACTGGACAAGTGGCACCCCAGCCAGCTCAGCCAAGCGGGGGTTGGGGGACCTGCCGCTTCTGTCTTGGTGGCAGCAGCTGGCAGAGGAACCAGCAGGCTGGAGTAAGCTGTGGGGGAGGGAGCTTTCCTCCCCCCACTGGAGGCTCCAGTAGCCAAAAAGGACCGAACACAAGTGGGAAAGACACTGGCACCTCCTCTTCCTCCCTGATTGGTCCATTTTCAAAACCTGCTCCTGACTGGTCTATTTTCAGGAGCTGAAAGCTCACTGGACAACTGCCCCTATATAAACCCCTGAGTAGAGAGCCAAGGGGCAGATTGCCACAGACCATCGAGGGAGAGAAAACAGAAGAGGAAGAGCTGTAACACGTGGATTCTGCTCTGCAAGGAAGTTTGGCTCTTTGTAAGAGCTGTAACACTTGTATCCTGCTCTGCAAGGAGGTTTGGCTCTTTGTAAGAGCTGTAATACCTGTTAAATAAAACCTAACTTCCATCCTGTGGTCCATCGATTCATTCATGGAATTGTTGAGACCAAGAGCCTGGAAATCCAATATCAAAATTCTGGTATCAGTAGTATTCACTTCTAGGCCTTGGGTTGGCACACCTAAAAGCAGCAGTGTCTGAAAGTGTCAGGCTCTTGTGGGTGCCATTCCATCTAGTTTTCTCACTTTTTCCTGCTTCTTACCTTGAAATGAGAGACTGGCATGTCTGCCCAGAGGAAATCAAGGTATGCTGCTGCAGGCGAGTAAGTGGAGAAAAGAGAATTCTGAGTAGCCACAGAGCAGTGCAGGTTAACTAAGGCCAAGAAATTAAAAGCTGAGGACATGTACGTTTCAAGAGGGGCATAGAACCTTACTTGTCCTCATGTTTCTCACTGGCCCCTCTAGGATGTAGGTTTGGAAAGAACTCATGTAGCAGCAAATGATAAGGAAACACTGGGCTTTTGCAAGTTTTGGGGGGAGAAACATGAGGCAAGACAATTAAGTTTCTTGATGTGACACTTAGGCCTTTTGAGTCTGAAGTTCATACTGGAGACTGGACAATTGGCATGGATTGACTCACACACTGAAAAGCTCAACCAGAGAAATCTTTTCTCTCTTCCATTGTATCTGTCCTTTTACCCCCAAATATTGAAATGTTACTTTTGGTTGAGCATGGTACTGAATAAGGGAACTGGCAATTATTCTATAATGAGTAGCTATAGTATTTGCTTGTCCTGATCTTGTGATGTGAGGCTGATGCTGTATTAGCCTCCATATCCTCTTAAGCCTCTGGAATGCTGAGAATGCTGCACACACTCAGAATTTCTGGAGCCATGTGGACAGAGCGAGGCTGATTCTTCACACCAATCATATACCTAAGAGCTTGGCCAGACAGGCAGATAAGCATATTTGAGGTGAGAAACAGAATGTGGGAATTTCTTTATCTAGTACAGTGTGGCCTCAGAAGTACTGTCCTGTCCTGATTATTTAAGAGATTTCTGAGATCATTGATGAAGGTCTTGATCAGTAGAACTACCCATTTCAGTGATGCCAATGAAAAACATGAGTGCTATGACAAGGATTCATAACACCCCACGGTCTCCTCCCTTGATTATATAGTCAAATTTAATTTTGAATATCATCTTTGGCTTCAATCCTTGGCATGTTCCTCCTGTAACTGAGAAAAATGTTTTGCCTCTTGCTAGTCTTCTGTATTCAGATCTTCTATATTTAGCTCACTGGAGTTTATTTTCCTAATGGTATTACTTAAGATGTAAATCTGGTTTTCATAGTAATAACATCTAAGATAACAATTAGATAGTGGTTGCATTATTTTCCAATTTCACTCATAGTAGTGAAATCAGCAACAGGGCAAAGCCAGGAAGGTGAACACAAATCATTTCACATCCCACAGTGGGCAGCTGTGACAAGGAGCAGAGCAGGCAATTCCAGGATGTTAGTTTAGTTTACACATTAGAAGGTGTTAATTATGCAACAAGAAAAGAAATGGGAGAATTTATATGAATAACTCTCACATGGTCCAGGCTTTCTGACCCATGTTCGTTCTGTGAGCAGCTATATGAACCGTGTCTGGGATATTTTGAATCCATACTATGGTTCACATTAGTCTCATTCACAAAAAGGTTTATAATAATTTTTTAACCAACTTATTTCTATCTTTCCTTGGAATCAATCTTTGGGATTAAAAAATGTGATAGTGTAAAGAGTTTTTTTAAAAAATCTTTTTATAGTTTGTGCTATATATAAATGACTATAGTGTGCTAACTCAATGTGTTTTATTTATAATTTTTTTGCCTATAGTTTATTTCACCTTTCCCACTCTTTTTCTCTACCTTTTTTTATTAAGAAACATGTCAAAAAATATATAGAAATAGACAAGAAAGAAATAATGAACCGTTAGATCCTCAACACTCAACTTCAACAATTATAACTTAGAGCCAATTTATTCCATTTATTCCTCTTACCCACTCCCCTTACTCTTGTATTGTTCGGAAGCAAATTCCAGATATATAATTTCATGTATAAATATCTATCTTTGAGAAACGGGCCTTGAAAATATATAATAATAATACTAACACATGTAGACAAAATTAATAAGCCTGTAATATATTTAAATATTCAATAAATATTCAAATTTCCAATTATCTCATAGATCACAAATGTGCTACCTCATTCTCTTTGTCCATCCCTTTATCTATCTGTCTGTATTTAGATGTGTTTATTTGGACAAAGATCCAAATAAGGTCCACACCTTGTGAGTGACAAATGTCTTTTTAAATATAAATGGCATGAAAAATATTTTCCCCAGGGCATATAATATCTAGCACAAGTATAAGTCAATGCAACTTCTACATTTTGGTTTGCTTTTTTGAAATTCTAATAACATGTGTATATGTGTGTGTGTACTTTTTAAAAATTTTGCTCACATATAGAAATGACGTTTTCCTTTTTTTTTTTTTTTTACGTCTATCACTTTTGTTATATTTTATTCATTAGCAGAAAGTCATTTTATAAAATTCTTACTCCAGGGGAAAGAATTATGGAAGGACTTGAGTAGCAGATGAGTTCACTGGGAAATGTCTTAGAGATGTTTTCCTTTCTTTCACATCCATTTGCCCTTGATTGCCTAGCTTTGTTAATCTCCGCTACTCATCACTTGCAGTGAAACAAATTTTTCTTATTTATAAGTTGATTCATAATGGAAATGAGTTTTTACTGTTTCTTGAAACAAATACAAATTGTATCTTTTATGTTCTTTCAACAGTCTCTTGTTGAAGCTATCACCTGAAATTTGTCTTCCTTTCTAGAATAAGGCATTTGTAAGCTTTTAAATGTAATTACACATCTTTTTTTTTTGTACTGTAGAATACTGTTTACTTCATAAGCAGAAAGATTCTGTATCTACATATCTAGTTTAAGTCTCCTCTGAATTCTCACCCAAATTTCTAAATTTTTCTTTTTTAGAGACATTTAGAGTCTTACTTTGTCACCCTCAGTAGAGTGCCATGGTGTCATGGCTCACAGCAACCTCCAGATTTTGGGCTTAGGTGATTCTCTGGCCTCTGCCTCCCGAGTAGCTGGGACTACAGGTGCCCACCACAATACCCGGCTATTTTTTGTTGCAGTTTGGCTGTGGCTGGGTTCGAACCTGCCACCTCAATATAGGGGGCTGGCGCCCTACTTACTGAGCCACAGGCACTGCCCTAAATTTCTAAATGCTTGACTGACATTTTTATACTGATGTCTTATTCACACGTCAAATTCAACATGTTCAAAATTCATCACATTCCTTCCTACTTTATTCTTCTTTTCCCCATCTCTGTTGAAGTAACGTAGTCTAGTTTACGGGGTAGAGGGAAGCAAGAGGGGGGAGGACGTTTGGCAGAAGGAGGGAGGGCATGAGGTGGGATCTCATCTATTGTGGACATTGTGAGGGTGTATAACACTCCCCCTGGATGAGGGGCTCTTCTACAAATGGAACTTCACCCTGGACATGAGAACAACGTAACCTAAAAATTGTACCTTCATATTAATTTGAAAAAAAAAATTACTCAAAAAAAAAAAAGAAAGCATCCTTTACAAATTGATAAAGGGATAGGCATAGGCATAACTAAAAATAATAATAATAACCAGCCACTGTCCATCAGGTTGCTTTCTCATAATTGCTACTCTAGAATCACATAGCTGACGGTCATAGAGATTCATAACTTTCCCTAATCCATAACATCACCCTTGTGAAAGCCTAAGGTAGTTTTTGGTATCTTCCAGGCCCTGTGTTCCAATGGAACAGCTGACCCACCCAGTTTAGCTCATATGGAGGAATTATCCCAAATGATATTGTGACCCCTTCCTAAGAACTGACTCAGCAGAGAAGACAATTTCTACACTCTTAATAGTTCTGCCCCCAAACCAGCCAATTAGCAGATCCAACTGTCTAACCTTCACCCACCAAACTATCTCTAAAAATCCTTTCTCCCAAATTTTTAGGGAGACTGATGTGAGAAGTCCCTCCCATCTCCTTGCATGGCACCTGCAACGGTAAACTCTTTCTCTGCTGTGAATGCTGCTATCTCAGTGGATTGGCCTCCTCTTGAGCAACAGGCAATGAACCTAGTTGGGCTGTAACAGTACCAGCAACTTCTCCAAAAATCCAATCTAGAAACTTTAATAGATCTTTGATTATTATTATTATTATTATTATTATTATTATTTTCTTTTGCAGTTTTTGGCTGAGGCTGGGTTTGAACTTTCCACCTCCGGTATATGGGGCCAGTGCCCTATTCCTTTGTGCCCACAGGCGCCACCCTCTTTGATTTTTTTTAAACCTCCTTTGGGTCCACAATTTAATTAGGCATATAAGTTGTGTCAATTTTCTCTGGATTTGTTTTGCATTCATTCTTTTTTTTTTCCATTTCTCTTCTTTGATGTCATTTAATCCAATTACTCTTGGATTAGTTCCTAAGCAGTCCACGGGCTTCCAGTTTTCCTCCTTCCATTACCCAGCACTCTGCTGACTAAATGGTAACAGTATGGGAGATCCTCAGAAAATCCTGAGACCCCAGCTGGTGTTATAGAGATTTCTTCCCTTCTAGGGCCACCGTCCTTCAGTAGGGTAAGTCAAGGTCCAGGGATCCCTTCCAAGAAATAGCCTGTTTATCTGTGGTCAGTAAGGACAATATTCAGTATTTAAAAGCTCTTATTGAATGTTTCATACTGATAATAGTAAGTCTATCTATCATCTCTTTGCATTTTGAGAAAGACAAAGTATTATAATTCTTTGTTATACACCTAAACTTCCTCATTCTTTATGTTTATTTTTATTTGTATTAAAGTCTAATCAGAAGAGAAGGCTGTCCTTTAGTATCCCAAACAAAGAAAGAGAAGACCATGATGGGATGTTACCAGGTGCCTTGAATCACACAGTAACAGCAGTGGGCCACTTTCCCTCTCCCTTAGAAAGTTACAGAGCTTTGATAAGTCCATAGGAAAACCTTTCTGTTGTCTTCCCCAAAGCCATGTGAACTCTGCTCACTCTGGGCCCTAGCAACTATTTAGCTGGCAGGAGTTTGAGAGAGAAAGGTTCAATATAAAGGTAGAACTGGAAAGAAACTAGCACTGAGATAGACAGGGAATATTAGAGAGAGTCTCTGTTTCTTGATGTTTTAACATTTCCATATCATTGGGATCAAGGGCAAAAGAGAGGGCAGATGTTTAAATTTTGGTAAACCTGAATGCAAACATGAAAATCATTTCTAAAATACAGCGGATAGTGTCAATTTCCTTTTTAAAAGCCCTTAATAGCCCCCTATTGCTAAATGGAAAACTCCTTAGCATAGCATTTAAGGTAAGTCCTGTATAATAATCAGACTCTCCACCTACCTTTCTAGCTTGTTCTGCAGCCAAAATGCTCTTAAAGTGCTTTCCAGTTTTGCTGTGTTGTTTCCTTTGTCTGGAAAGCTTCCTCCTGACGATGGCCCTTCCCCAGCACTTCCTTGGTCTTACTAAAATCCTACACGTATTCTAAGGTATGGGATTATCCCTTCTTCATGAAACTTTCAGATTCCTCATTTAACTGAAAGAAATTTCTTCCTACTTAGTGATTTCCAGAACTTTAACTATAAATGTCATATAACACATGCCACATTCTGCTTTGGATTTTAATCAGTTGTATATGTGTCTAATCTTTCTAACAAGACTGGAAGTTTTACGAGGCTAATGGTCTGTGTCTTTCTCATTTCTGTTTCCTCATGATAGTTTCCCTATACAGGCACCCAACGCTTATTGTCCTAAATTAAACTAGCACTCAGTATTTTTTTCCTCTTGCCTTCCTCTTTATAGCAATTTGTGCACTATTCATGTTTCATTAATTCAACCATCAAATATTGATTGAGTGCTTTCTAACTGGGGATATGCTGATGAATACAATATAGTTCCTGTCCTCAGTGAGCTAGCTGGGGATACAAATAAGTGAACAGGTGATTATAATGCCACTTGATAAATGCTACCGAGGCCCATCACTTGTGGTTGTTCAAATCGTGCCTTGCATGAGAACAACCTGGCAAAGTGGCTGAGTGGAGTATAAAATGGAGCCTCTTGCTCTTTTCCAACCTCTGTTCCCTCACATGGGGTTGTGGGTCCCTGAAGGAAGGATGGGATTTATTTAATGCAGAAACTATGAAACTATCTATTTTTGTGGTCCCAATGATACTGTAAGAGTAGGCATAAGATTTTCTATGAGCATTTGGGAGGAGTATTTAGTTCCAGACTTGAGTTGTTAAGAAAGACTTCTAAAAAATGCTATATAAACCTAGTCTTTCAAGTGGAGTGAGAGTTACTCAGGTGAACAGATGTTCAAAAGACAGTACATAAGAAACTACATGTTGATAACTATGGCTAGAACCTGAGAGGGTGTGGAAACAGCAGTGAGGAATGTGCTTGGAATACAGAGCAGAGTCTACACCAAGAAGAGCTTTATAAACTATGATTAAGTTTGAACTTTATTTTGATGGCAATGGGAAGCCACGGATATATTTTAGCAACAATCAGATTTAGTTTTCCAAAAGCTCACTCTGGTTGTAGGGCAGAACTGGGGGTGAGAGACTACAGGCAGAAACAGTGGGGAGTTGCAGTGAGTCTTTCAGTAAGTCAGGCATAAGATATTGGTGACCTGGGTGAATATAGCGGGGTGGTAAGATGGAGGGAATTTTAGACCTAGTTAACAGGGTGATAAGCCAAGCAATAAGTTTTCCTATAGTTTGCCATTAGTCAAGAAGGTGAGAGAATTTATTATTCCAATCAAGCAGCTGGCTGGTATGAAGGAAAGTGTAGGAATATGGTAGCTAGATAGCCCTGAGTTTGAATCCTGGCTCTTCCCCTTGTTAGCTGTGTGATCCTGGGCAAGCCACTTAACTTTTTTGGCCTTAGTTTTTTCACCTGTTAAATGTATAACAGCAATTCACTTGAATATCTTTACAGCAGTGGTTCTCAACCTGTGGGTTGCGACCCACAGGAACTGTATTAAAGGGCTGTGGCATTAGGAAGGTTGAGAACCACTGCTTTAAAGGGTTGCTGAGTCAGTTCAATTATATCCTCACAGGAATATCTCTTTTTACTGTGCTTTGCTTTATTTTGCTTTGCGGTTATTGAAGGGTTGTGGCAACCATGTGTCATTCAGTGCCATTTTCCCAATAGTATATATGTTCACTGTGTGTTGGTGAGTGATATTTTGGTAATTCTCACACTATTTAAAACATTTTTTTTTTTTTTTTTTTTTGTAGAGACAGAGTCTCACCCTGTTGTTCTTGGTAGAATGCCATGGTGTCACAACTCACAGTAATCTCTAACTCCTGGGCTTAAGTGATTCTCTTGGCTCAGCCTCCCAAGTAGCTGGACTACAGGCACCTGCCACAATGCCCAGCTATTTTTTTTGTTGTTGTTGTTGCAGTTTGGCTGGGGCTGGGTTTGAACCTGCCACCCTTGGTATATGGGGCCGGCAGCCTACTAACTGAGCCATAGGCACTGCCCCTATTTAAAACTTTTTGATGATCTGTCATCAGTAATCTTTGGTGTTACCATTGTAATTGTTTTGGGACACCATGAGCCATGCCTATATAAGACAGTAAATTTAACTGGTATATGTTGTTTATGTGCTGACTCCTCCACTGACGACTTTTCCCCCATCTTTCCTCATTCCTCCCTATTCCCTGCTATAGAACAAAATTGAAATGAGGCAAATGACCTTAATTAGTGGCCTATGAGTGTTTAAATGAAAGGAAGAGTCATACATCCCTTGCTTTGAATCAAAAGCTTGAAATGATCAAGCTCAGTGAGGAAGGCCTGTTGAAAGCCAATGGTGGGTCAAAAGCTAGGCCCCATGCATCAAAGACTCAGCCAAGTTGTGAATGCAAAGGAAATGTTCTTCAAGGAAATTACAAGTACTACTCCAGTGAACACATAAATGATAAGAAAGCAAAACTGTCTATTGCTGATCACTGGTCTGGATAGAAGATCAAACCGGCTACATTTCCGTGGTCACATACCAATGGATGCAGAGAAGTCAGGGATGATTTGTTTTCGCATGTCTCTGACCACCCCTCCTCTCTTTGGTTTTCAACTATTACACCAAAGACTAAATCAGGACAAGGCCCTGATTCTCTTCAATGCTTTGAAGCCTGAAAGAGGAGAGGAAGCTGAAGAAGCAAAGTGGAAAGCTAACACACATTGGTTTATGAGATTTAAAGAAAGAAGCTGTCGCCATGACAAAAATGTGCAAGGTGAAGAGGGAAGTTCTAAGGTAGAAGCTGCAGCAAGTCATCAGAAGACCCAGCTAAGATAATTGATGATACCAAACAACAGATTTTCAATGTAGAAGAAACAGCCTTCTATTGGAAGAAGATGCCATTTAGAAACTTTCAAAGATAGAAGAATTCAATGCCTAGCTTCAAAGTTTTAAGGGATGGACAGACTTACTCTTTTGTTAGGGGCTTATGCAGTTGGCAACTTTAAGTTGAAGCCAATGCTCATTAACCATTCCAAAGTTCTAGGGCCCATAAGAATTATGTTATATGCTGCTTGTGCTCTGTAAATGGAACAAAGCTTGATGACACTGCATCTGTTCACAGTATGGTTTACTGAATATTTTAAGCCCACTGTTGAGATCTACTGCTCAGGAAAAAGATTCCTTTCAAAATATGACTGCTTATTGTCAACATACCTGTTACCTAAGAGCTCTGATATCTACAAGGAGATTAATGTTGTTTTCATGCTGGTTAACACATTCTGCAACCCATGAGTCAATGAGTAATTTCTACTCTCAAGTTTTACTCTTTAAGAAATACATTCCAATAATCCAAGTATCCTTCAATATATGAACGGATTAATAAATGGTGGGACATGTACACCATGGAATATTATTCAGCTATAAAAAGATGAAGATTTTGTAACTTTTGCAACAACTTGGATAGAATGGAGACCATTCTCTTAAGTGAAGTATTACAAGAACAGAAAAATAAACACCGCATGTACTCAGTACTAAGTCAGAATTATTAGATTAACACCTGCATGCTCACATGAGAGAAAAAACTCAAATTCAAATAGGGGCTCGGCGCCTGTAGCACAATGGGTATGGTGCCAGCCCCATACATGGAGGCTGGCAGGTACGAACCTGGCCCAGGCCAGCTAAACAACAGTGACAACTGCAACAAAAAATAGCCAGGCATTGTGACGGGTGCCTGTAGTCCCAGCTAACTGGGAGTCTGAGGTAAGAGAATCACTTAAGCCCAAGAGTTTGCGGTTGCTGTGAGCTGTGATGCCATGGCACTCTACCCAGGGTGACACAGTGAGACTCTTTCTCAAGACAAAAAAACCCCCAAAACAACAACAACAAAACTCAAATGGGGTGAGAAGGGAGGGTGATGAGTAAATTCCCACCCAAAAGATATACTGCATGGGTATAATGCAAATGTCCAGAGTGAAGTTCATGCCTACAATGCGGACTTTAACCCTACTAAAGCAGACTATGTGACCTAATCCTATGTAGCCCCATATTAATCTGAAATTAAAAAGTACCAACAAACCTAAAGGTAGGGATCTTGCTCATTGTTCTGAAAAAAGTAAGTTGAAAACCTTCTGGAGAGGATTCACCATTCTAGATATTAGTGATTCATAAGAAGTCACAATATCAACATTAATGGGAGTTTAGAACAAGTCAATTCCTATCCTCATGGGTGACTTTGTAAGTTTAAGACTTCAGTGGAGGAATTAAGTACAGATGGGGTCAAAATTACAAGAAAATTAGAATTAGAAGTGGAACTTGAAGATGTGACTTGTCATGGTTTCCTTAAAAAACTTGAACAAATGAGAAGTTGCTGCTTACGGATAAACAAAAAAAGTGGTTTCTTTGGATGGAAACTACTCCTGGTGAAGATGCTGTGACTACTGTCAAAACGACCACAAAGCATTTAAAATGTTACATAAACTTAGTTAATAAATGCAGTAGCAGCTTTCGAGAGGACTGACTCCAAGTCAGAAAGAAGTTCTATTGTGGGTAAAATGCTAACGAACAGCATTGTATGATACCGAGAAATCTTTTGTGAAAAAAACAGGCTGCCAATGCAGCAAACTTCAACATATTCTTTTAAGAAACTGCCACAGCCACCCCACCTTTCAGCAACAACCATCCCCATCAGTTACTTGCCATTGACACTGAGGCACACCTGCCACCAGCTGAAGTTTATGGCTCCCAGAAGGTGCAGAGGATTGTTAGCATTCTTAGCAATAGTTAAACAATTAAGGTTTACCAAATTTTTTAGACATATTGGTATTGCATACTTGATACCAGTATAGTATAAACTATAACTTAATAGTATAGTATAAAGGTAACTTTTCTATGTACTAGAAAACCCCCCAAATTTGTGTGTCCTATTGTATTGGGATATGCACTTTACTGTGGTGATCTGGGATCAAACCTGCACTGTCTCTGACGTGTGCCTGCCTGTGTGTAAACACCCTTGATTTATGGGTAGATCCTCATTACAACAGAGTTTCCTTCTTTCCTTCCCCCCCCCTTTACCCTTTCCCTCACTGCTCCATCCTTTCCCTTTCCTCTTTTCTCAATTACTCCTTTTACAGAATAACCACTGGTGACACCTTGCATAGATACGGCTTCAAATTTAAAAAGCAGACTTGTCCAAAAATGCAATGTGAGGTAGGGCTTTAGAGTGAACTGTGTGTGATGAAGCAGTGACTCTTAATGTTTATTGGGTCAATATACTCTTTGGCGATCAGATGAAAACTATGGACTTTTCTCTCTCAAAAAAATGACACGTATGTAAAATACATATAATTTCAATAATTTCAAAAATTCCCAAAATGCATAAACTCTAGATTAAAAATTTTTCTTTATACAATTTAATTTTAAAATTTATGATAGCTACTTAGTGTTTATGAATATGGCAATTGGGTTCTTCCTATAAATTTATAGATTAGCATATAAACAATGATTTAGTTTTACAAAAGTTGTCTCAGGAATGGCTATGTGAAAATTTTTTAAAAAGGTAACTATGACAGAAAAGCTTGCTTGAAAACAATTCTTATTCTCAAAAAAGGTAGAAGATAAGCCTCTTCTGATGAAATTACATCATCTAATACCCTTAATGTATGTATCAGAAGTCCTAGTAAGTGCTGTATCACATTCTCCTTTGATCTGTGGTGTTTGGGAACTGAATTTTAGCGACAATCATTTATCAACCTCTGTTTATACCAGACAACTGAGAACAGTAAATCCACACCGTGTCCAAGCCATTGGTCCTATTTCACAAAGTATACTATACTCTGAAAAGAATGTATACAATAATAATGAAATTCAAAACAAAGTTAGGGCTGTGATGGCTCAGAGCCAAGTTACAACCTCTGTGGGTCCAGTGGGAGGGCAACCAGGGTTAGTTTCTTACTCAGCCACAAACATTCCTGTGGTAAGGAGTAATTAAATGGTGGGCTGTGGAGGCAGGGTGGGTCCGTAGAATAACACACTGAGACAAGATAACTTCTAGCCTCTCTCCGGTCATGAATGTGGCCAGGACTCACAAGATTCAGATGGTGACCGTGCAGTTTTTCCTGGAAACTGGAAAAGAGTGCCCTCTTTCTTTTTAAACAACAGATTGTACCTTACCACATAATACTTCTAAAACATATTAAAAAACAGACAACCAAAGTCTGGATTGGGTGTCTTATGGTACCCTTTACACAACTCCTACATTGCTCTTCACTTTGCAAAAATTATGAAAAGCTATGAGAATAGGGACTCTACAGGACAGTTTTTAATTCATAGGTCTTTCAAAGTAAGCTATTTTCCATGGTTTAACAAATCCGAGTTACAGAAAAGTTTTCACTGTTGCTTTTAACCTTTAGATGGTTTCTAGTGAATGTGTTCAAGTTGTGTTAATATCTAAAATATTTCCTTACAATCTGATATAAACCCACAGACTAAAACATTTGCTGACAAGCAAGGCAAGGAAAAAGTCAGGAAGAAAAGCCAAGTTTATAAGCACAGCCAGTGCTCACAGGTACACCAAGATCAAGAAAGAATTCTTTGCATACTTGGAACTGATAAAGGAGATTCACTTCCCATTCTTGATCTAAATGCTCAAGGTACAATTCTAAAGTGGTCTAATAAATTTTCTGACAGATAAAAAGATATCTGATAGGTTAAAAGTATTACATTAATCTGAAGAAGTAGGTAGATACTATCTAGAGCTAGAGAAGTTTACTATAGGGACAATACATATGCTGACTTGGTTTAAAGTGTTTTAAGAATCATTCTGTCTCTTTTGAACACATATTTATAGTAGAATAATCTTAGAAGCCTGAGATCTAAAGTTAGAGGAAGAGCAAAGAGAGAAAGATGTCATGGTCTGAACGTCTCGTGTCCTCTCCAAATTCATACGTTGCAATCCTGATCTCCAAGGTGATGATACTAGGAGATGGGTTTGGTTGTAATGAGATCATGGGATGGGAGCCCTCATGAATGGGATTAATACAGCTCGAAGGAGACCCCACAGGGTCTGTCTCATTGTCCATGCGAGAACACAGCAGAAAGATGTATGGACCATGAAGCAGGCCCCCACCACACACTAAATCTGCCAATGCCTTAGACTAGGACTTCTCAGCTTCTAGAACAGTGGTTCTCAACCTGCGGGTCACGACCCACAGGGACTGTATTAAAGGGCTGTGGCATCAGGAAGGCTGAGAACCACTGTTCTAGAACGTAAGAAATAAGTTCCTATTGTTGTTATAAGCTACCAGGGCTGTGGTATTTTGTTACAGCAGCCCAAATGAACGAAGGTCAAGGCACGGGTAAAAGGTAAAGGCTACCAGTAACCACCATAGTATCACAAAACTTGGTTTAGCTTAGTTAAGAGATTCAGATAGTGGTAGGGTGGAGGAGAGGGGGGAAATCCTCATACTAGCACTGCATAAATTAACTTCCAATCTATTATCCAAAGATCACATAATCTGGGCCTGCAGGGCAGTTTAAATGAACACAATTGCACTATTCGTGTAAAACATACATGCCATGGCGTGTCTTGCTAATATATTATGAATCTATAATCTTTATTTGAAAACTGATGTCACATTTTAAATTTAATCATCACTCGCCTATGTAGAAAGCGTCTCACTGTTCACACTCATTACAGAATATCCATAAAAACTGTTTCTTGTCCAGGTTTCTGACTCACAGGTTATTCAGAAATATGTATATTGTTCTTTTCTAATTTGTTTTTTGTCTTGCTTTGCTTTGTTTTGTTTGGAAAGAATAATAGTTGCCCACGTGACTGCAACTAGACGTTATGTTCTGATAAGTATTTCTTTTGATAATGAAAACACTGATTTTGTGCCAAGAATATAACATTTTAAGTGTAAGATGAGCTGTTTCCAGTATTTTCCAAAGGGCTGACCCAGACTCAAGTGAGAAGCAAAGATTCCTTTGAATTCTTCTTAGATAACCTTTTGAATATGATACACTGTCAGGAAGGAAATCTCAGTGGTTCATAACCATAAGATATGATCTAGACAGAGTTAATTTTTTTTTTTAAGTCTTCTGAATTTTGGTGACTAACAGCAATATGATGTTTACACTTTTTCTTGAAGACTTACTAAGGACAGAACATCACCAACTGGAGCTTTCATTTCTTTCTGGTCCATGTTGTTGGCCAGTTGTCCAGTCTGAGACCCCTCACTTTCTCTAGAGTTGCATCCCACTACGCTGTTTACCCACAGAGGGGAAAAAAATAACACATTAGCATGCTACTGTACTAAGTCATCATTCTTACTAAACATCATTATTTACTTCTGGAAGAGGGATTCACCATGAAGTTTTTAAAACTGAGATATACGTGCTTTTGACCTTATTATGTTTGGAGTAGGATAGTGTAGGTGAGGCCTGCTGTGGGTATCAAAATAAATCATACATTTTCCTTGAGGTAACAGTTGGGATTAAAGTTAAAAATTAAGATTTTCCTTCAAATCTGAATAACCAGTTCAAGGATATAAAAAGTCCCTTTAGATATGTTTGTTCATTTAAGTTACGATATGGATGGTGGACAACCTCTCCTGATTGCTCTGAATAGTTATGGGCTTAATCCTAGACGTGTATGCTTGTTCTTGGGGATCAATCTAGCAGGTTTCAATTTTGGAAGAGGTTATCTTTGATGGGGCTCTTTGAGTATATCATGTATGTTTTCAGTCTATGTTAATTTCAGTAGCACAGAGTGAAAATTTCTCATGAGTTACTAAAAAATGATTATTTTTGCAACATGACAAGAGTAAGATCTCGCCATATTTTTCATTTTAAATGTGACACGATTAAGGCTTGAATTGACTTTATACTTGTTTTGATAAAAAGGACTTCCTACTCTCATAAAACCTACCGAGAGATGACCCATGTTTGTTGGGCTTGCCATACAGCAGTGAGGATCAGCACAAAACTGGATCCACTCCTAAAGAACTGTTCATTTCGGAGACTTGGGACACTATTTCACTCACTCCAGATTATCTGACTTACAGCTAATGTAACTTTGCTCATAGCTATCTGGACATGCTTGGTTACACAATAGCTCACTGCTTTTTATTTTACCTTCAGAATAAGTTAAGGAATAACTAACTGAGATGTGAGATTTAGCAGTATTTAATTTTGGTCCAGGGAAGCCACGATCAGTGGTTCTCAACCTGTGGGTTGCAACCCCTTTAGGGGGTCTCCTGCATATCAGATATTTACACTACGACTCGTAACAGTAGCAAAATTACAGTTATGAAGTAGCAATGAAAATAATTTTATGGTTGGGGGTCACCACAGCCTGAGGAACTGTATTAAAAGTTTGCGGCATTAGGAAGGTTGAGAACCACTGCCATGGAACCCTAATTGAATTAAGATCTTAGTAGTCCCTTTTCTTTGCCTTATTCTGGGAAAAGCAATGTTTTATTTAGATAAGAAATGGCAGATTCTAAAGGTTTTCTATGTGTTTAATGTGAAAGCAAGGCAAAAGACAAACGGGGAAGTGGGCATTGTAAAGAAACCGTTTATGGCAATAAAGTACTAATCAATTGTAATTATAGGAAATAGTTAATGAACACATAGGTACAATGGTATCACATATCTTCCAGTTACGGTTATTCAGGCACATGAATAAGCTGTATTTCTCAGACAGGTTCTGTCTTTTCCTAAGTGAGTTCAGATAGCATATTCAACACATCTGGCAATTGCACAGCAATTCCTTCATATTTGTATTACAAAAGACACTCCACTCCTAATTTGTATGTCAAATGGATGCTTTTAATGCTGTCATACACTAGACAAGGGGTTCATTTATTCTTTCTTGCAGTGTTTCAGTGATATTTTGCTGCCTGTTAAATTCAATATTGAAAAAGTCTTTTTCTTTCTTTCTTTCTTTTTTTTTTTAGAGACAGTCTCACTATGTTGCTCTCAGTAGAGTGCCTTGGTGTCACAGCTCACAGCAACCTCAAACTCTGGGCTTAAGCGATTCCCTTGCCTTAGCCTCCCAAGTAGCTGGGACTGCAGGCTCCCGCCACAATGCCTGGCTATTTTTTAGTTGTAGTTGTCATTGTTGTTTAGCAGGCCTGGGCCAGCTTGAACCTGCTAGCCTCGGTGTATGTGGCTGGTGCCCTACCCACTGAGCTACTTGAACTATTTAATATTTTCATTTGTTGGATTTTCAGACCATTTTTTTTTTAACCGAGTCTTAACAGAAGATGTTACAGAAGATGCTAAAAAGTTACCATCAGTGCCTACTGTTTTGCAAACAAAAATTTCCCAAGTCCAAATATAGATTTGACATAAAGATGATAAACACTTGCGATGGTAATTTGTAACTACGAACGCGAATTGGCACCTCACCTCTGCTTCCTCTTCACAGCACTCAACTGTGGCTTGCTAATCTCTCACGAAATGGGACTCTCCCAGCTGCCAGCTGCAGCACAGTGACTTCAGCTCAGAGGAAAAGCTGCTACTTGCTTAGAAATCACGTTTGAAAAAAAGCAACACTCTTAGAGGTGAAAGAGAGACCTTATCAGCACAGCTCTTATGGCCAAAAATTGCAGAGCTCAGATGAATTGGTGACAGTGGCTTGAACACATCAAATCCTAGAACATTTTTCAAATTGAGGTAAAATATATGAAAAAACTTTATTTTAACCATTTTTAGATGTAAAATTCAGTGGTATTAGATACCTTCAAAAACATCACCACTAGTTATTTCCAATTCTTTTTATCATCCCAACCAGAAACTCTGTACTAATTAAGTAGTGACTCCCACTCCTAGCCCCTGGTAACCACTAGTCTATGTTCTGCCTTCATAAATTTGCTTATTGTTAATATTTTATATAAATGAAATTATATGATCTTTGTCTTTCTTGTGTGTGACCTATTTGCCTTAGTACAATGCCTACGAGGTGCACCCACGCTGTAGCTCATATCAGAACTTCATTTCTTTCTGTGAGTGAATATACATTATCATGCATTTTATTTATTCATCTGTAGATAAGACACTTGGATTGTTTCCACCTTTTAGTCACTATCAATAATGCTGTGATGAACACTGGTGTACAATGACTGTCTGACTCCTTGTTTTCAGTTCTTTTCAGGAGATACGTACGGGCCAAATACATAGCAATTCTATTTTACTTTTTCAAAGAACTGTTGAATTGTTTTCTATGGAGGCTTCATCATTTTGCATTCCCACCAGCAATGTACCAATTTCTTCTCATCCTGGCCAACAACTGGGCGTAAAAAAGTTATCTTATTGTGGTTTTCATTTGCAGTTTCCCTAATGACTAACATTATTAACTCACAACCTCGGCATGCTCGGCATGTACTGCGGTATATAAGAACTGTGCGCTAACTGATTGCGCCACTGGAGCTCCACTAACATTAGGAACTATCTTTTCCTGTTTATCTGCCATTTGCATGTCTTCTCCAGAGAAATATAACTCAAATCCGTTACTCATTTTTTTATTTGGTTGTCTTTCAGTTGCTGACTTGTAGGAGTTGTTAGTGAATAGAAATACAACTGATTTTTGTATACTGGTTTTATATTCTGATATTAAATCCATATGAAGTATATGATTTATAAACATTTTCTCCATTTTGTGGGCTCTTTTTACTCTCCTGATAATGTTTTCTGAAGCACAAATTTTTACTTGTAGTGAGGTCCCATTTCTTGACTTATTTTCTTTGTTGTCTGTGCTCTTGGTGTCATATTTAAGACACCACTGCCAAATTCAAGGTCATGGAGACTTAAGCTCTATGTTTTCTTCTAAGGGTTTTATAACCATAGCTTTTACATTTAGGTCTTTGGTCTAATTACGATTTAATTTTTGTATATGGGGAAGCTAAGGTTCCAACTTCTTTCTTTTGCATATAAATAGTCAGTTGTCTCAAAAAAATAATTTTTTGTTGAAAAATTTATTTTTTCTCATTGAATAATCTTAGCATCCTTACAAAAAAAATCAATTTTTCCACAGATGCAAAGGTTTATTTCCAGGCCCTCAGTTCATTTCCATTGCCCTATATGTCTATTGTTATGCCTATATCACTGTTTCGATTACTTGTGTTGTTTTGTGTTAAGTTTTGAAATTGGGAAGTGTGAGTCTTTTGACTTTATTCTTTTTCAAGATTGTTTTGGATATTCTGGGGTCCCTACTAATTTTAAATGAATTTTAGGATGGTTTTATCCATTTCTGCAAAACAAAACAAAACAAAACAAAAGCCAGTAGGATTCTGATAGGGACTGCACTGACTTGGTACATTGCTTTGGGTAGCACTGTTAGGGAAACAGCATTAATTGTTCCAATCTATGAAGATGGGATATTCTTCCATATATTTACATCTTCATTATCTTTCATCAGTATTTGTAGTTTTAGTATATAAGTTTTACTCCTCTTTGGTTAAATTAATTCCTAAGTATTCTATTCATTTAGATGTTTGTAAATGGAATTGTTTTCGTACTTTCCCTTTTTAATTGTTCATTATTCGTATAAAGAAATACAATGGATTTTTTGTGTTGATTTTGTATGTTACAACTCTGCCGATTCATTTACTGGCTCTAACAGTTGGGTTTTTTTTTTTAGGTGTAAATTCTCAGGGTTTTCTAGACACGAGATTATGTCATCTGCTTTACTTCTTCCTTTCTGTACTGGGTTGGATAATGTCCCCCAAATTCATTTCTTTTCAGAACTGAAGAATGTGACCTTAATTGGAAATAGGACAGATCCCTGTAGTGAGGTCATCTGGAGTAGAGAGGCCTTTAATCTGATATGACTAGCATCATTACAAGAAAGAGGAGAAGAGCTATGGAGACAGACACACACACACACAGGGAGAACGCTGCAGGATGAGAGTCAGAGACTGATGTAGTGACAAGGCAAGGGTCAATCAGGATAGCTGGCTATCACCAGAAGCCCAGAAAAGCACGGAAGGATTCCACCCACAGTCTCAGAGGGAGCATGAGCCTGCTGACACTTGATTTTACACTTCTAGATCCTAGAACCATGAGAGAAAAGTTTCTGTTGTTTTAAGCTTCCGTGTTTGTGGTACTATTTTATAGCACTATTTACTAGGAAATTCGCATATATTTCTGATTTAGATACCTTTTATTTCTTTTTATTGCCTAATTGCTCTAGCTAGAATTAATATCAACCCTTCTCAAAGTCTTCCAACAAGCTGAAGAAGAGGGAATACATGTGAGGCCAGCGTTAGTCTGATACCAAAGTCAGACAGAAAAGAAAACTATAAGCCAATAGCCTTGATAAAGGCTGAGCCTAAAGAAAATACTAGGAAACTGACTTCAGGAGGATTTATGTTTAGGAATGCAAAGTTAAATATAAAAAATAAATCATTATAACATATCATATTGATAGAAGGAAGTGAAGAAAACATTTAATCATCTCAATTAATATGGAAACAGTACTCGGCAAAAGTCAACATATTTTTATACTTAAAAACACTTGATAAGGTAGGAATAGAAGAGAATTTCCTTAACATGATACAAGCCACATAAGAAACACACAGCTGACATCATACTCAATGGTTGAAGACTTGAAGATTCCTAAGGTTAAGAAGAAGTTTTTGCCACTCCTATTCAACATGGTACAGTTTCTGCCTGTTTTTTGGTGTTTTGGGGAAAAGATAGGAGATTAAAGCTTCCTAGTCTGTTATGTTGCTAACATACTCCCAAAACCTAGAACTATTTTACTACTACACATAAAATAGTGTTTATTAAATTCATGTATATGTGAATAATAGTACTGGAAAAAATTAATAGCTGATATTGAGTGCTTATTAGGCTCTGCAGAGAACTTTATATGCCTAATCTAAAACCTTCGCAAGAATGTTATGAGGTAGGTATTATTCTTATGTATTTTAACTTAGAAAGGCGAAAATGTAGTCATGTTTTATTTGGAAGCTAGAAATGTGAGATTAGCATTTTTCCACTATAATTGAAAACTCACATTTTCATTGGAATAATATGGCAATACCAATTAATGTAATAGAAGCATTATAGTGGTAGTAGTAAAATAATTATTATATAACATATTATAATATCATTTTAATATAATATAATATATATTAATGTATCACACATCATATAACATATTAATATTATATATTAACATATTATGTTATGTAATATATAATTATTTAATAACCTTTATCAGAATAATATAGATATCATGGTTTTAATTATAAAATACTTTCATTTACGTGAAATTCCACATTAAAGTGGTTGGTTACTATACTGACTTTCGCTGAAATAGGTGTAGATTGTTCTCTCTTAGGTGCAAGATACAGTAATATAAAAAGTGGGTGAGTGATTTATGCCTTAGAACTAATATTTACTCAGATACTTCTTCAGTATGATCAGTTAAGCTTTATCATCAGGGGTGACCTTTATTTAGTGTCAAAAGTCAATGCTACCAGTAGCCTTGTACTTCTGAGACAAATATTGCAAGATGCTTAAAAGGGTCTTTGATCAAAGTCTTAAAGTTCTCATATGACTACATTTTTAGTGACCACATTCTATATTCTCAGTTTTCACAGACATAAAGGAAGATACATATTTCAGGGCAATATTTTATCTACACTCGTGATTCTTTTGATAAGGAAAATTTCCCAAGCTTATTCTTGACCATTCTTTTTTTTTTGACAGAGTTTTACTACGTCACCCTCGGTAGAGTGCTGTGGCATCATAGCTCACAGCAATGTCAAATTCTTGGGCTTGAGTGATTCTCTTGCCTCAGCCTCCCAAGTAGCTGGGACTACAGGTGCCTGCCACAATGCCCAGTTATGTTTTGGTTGCACTTGTCATTGTTTTAGCTGGCCCAGGCTGGGTTTGAACCTGCTAGCCTCAGTGCATGTGGCTGGTGCCAAAAGCAATGTGCTATGGGTGTTGAGCCCTCACCATTCTTGTTGACTAGTTATTTGCTCTGCCCTGGGAAGTAGATTTATTTGATTGGTAAACCTGGGAAGGCTCAATACTCTCCTTTTTCTTCTTGGGGGAAAAAAAGTGCCTCCAGGGACCAAGCCAGCTTTCTGTTTCTCCAGGAGCAGAGAGTAGACTCTTCCCTCCCTTTAAAGAAAGAGCCCATATTGGTTCAATGTTGCCTATAACTGGATATGTTCTTTGCCTGCTGTCTTTTTTATTTTGTTTTGTGTGTGTCCTTGTGTGTGTGTGTTTGAGAGCCCATTTGGCTCTTATAGAGATCGTTTAGTCTCTAATTTGTCTTTCATAAAAAAGAAATAATAAAGGTTATATTTTTGGCCTCTGTGTGCTATTCTTTATTTTTCAATTTGCTAGGCCATAAAAGAGGAAAACTAATTTATAGTTCATGTGCTCCTCATATCTGATGGTTGATATCCTTCTGAAATTCTCTATAAATGAGAAGCTTTGCGCCTCTAGCAAACAGAATTCCCAATTCCAACAAATCCCCTCATGATCAACTTTCAGCGTCTATACTTGAGCATTACTGTTTTTCTCCAGTGGAGGGAATGTAAACTGCTTCTTTGCGATTTCAGAAAGCAGGTTTTTTCCTTTTTTTTTTTTTTTTTTAAACCCAACAATTTATTGGTCCTGATGCTGAACACTGAGAGGGAAAAGCTTCAATTAAAGGCAAACTCTTCCCCATAAGAACACAGACAAATCTTCAAAGTTAATTTCATTAGTGACCAACCTCCAAAGAAATATAATTGCAGGCAACCTGTGTGTGTGTATATATATATGTGTGTGTGTGTATACATACACACACACACAAATATTAGGGAGGAAAATAATTTATCACATATACATAGGAGATTCTGAGTACTCTTACCTCGGCTGTGTGCTTTGCCACATGCCCCACGATGACAATGACCTTCCCCTTGTAGCTCTGGAGCATAGTAGTGTAAGGGCCCTGGGTAAGCTCCCCTTCCGCAGTGAAGGCAGCACTGAATGGAATGTTGATGCTACCTGAAATGTGACCTCGAATAAAACTGAGAAAGGTTAAGGAAAACATTTGTGTGCAAACATGAGTGTCCAAGAGAAACTCACAGAGGTAACCAATCCCAGAAGGTAGTATTAAAACGTCATCCATGCTCATGTGAGCATTTTACCTGAATGAAGGAAGGCACCTCTTAGGAAAAAACAAAACAAACAAGCAAACTTGAAAATGAGGTGGAAAAGAGAAAAATGGCTAGCCAAACATGTGAAAAAGCCCCGTCCTCATTAAATGAATTGTGAAAGGGATTCTGATGCAGCAAAGCAAAGGTAATCACATGAGTTACACAACATCATGTCTTGCATTTTATTACTACTACCATAATTATTTTAAAGTAAAAGTGTGATGGGCAGGTGGATGTTCTCAGGTCTAACTTGATATCCGCTTTGGGCAAGTGATTGCTAAATGGAACTCTGAATTGTTAATGGTCATTAGCACATTAATTTCTCAAGGAAACTTGGCTGACACTTTCATTATTTCTAATTTTATGATCTCTGAAGGGGTGATGTCTTACTGTTTTTGCACTGTAAGAATTAAAGGCAACCATTAGCTTCAAATATTAAAAAATATGAGATCTTAAAAAATACATATACCCCAGAAAGTAATTAAAAAGTATAATTATAGGCTTAGTGCCCATCGTTCAGTGGTTAGGAATTGGCCAAATACAATGGGCTGATGGGTTCAAACCTGGCTGAGCCTATGAAACAACAAAACAACAATGACAAGTACAGCAAAAAAATAGCCAGGCATTGTGGTGGGCGCCTGTAGTCTTGGCTATTTGGGAGGCTGAGGCAAGAGAATTGCTTAAATCCAAGAGTTTGAGGTTGCTGTGAGCTGTGACACTACAGCACTCTACTGAAGGCGGCACAGTTGAGACTCTGTCTCAAAAAAAAAAAAGTACAATTAAAGAAATGAGAGAACTTGGGAAACTAAAAAAAAAAAAAATAAGATGATTCTTTATATCTATTCTAGAAAATAAAATAACTTCAAATAAACATAAACATAAAATAATAACACTGAAAACTTTTATGTTGCACTATAATAGATGTACTATTAATATGGGAGGACAGGGAAGGTTTTCCACTGAGAAAGAGATGGGTGAGTTAAAATTTAAAGAATTAATAAAAGTTAATCAGGCAAAAAGACAGAATGGAGGGTGGGATAGAACTTTCATGCTCATAGTGTGGAATGAAAGAAGGTGTGAGTGGAACTGGGAGTGTGGAGAAGCACAAGATGAATCTGACAGTGATGTGGAGGCCCACCCTTGTAGGCCATGTTGATGGTACTGGTCTTTACCCTAAGAGCAATCATAGTCATAAGCTGTTTTGAGCAGAAAAGCAAATTTCTTTTTTTTTTTTTTGAGACAGAGCCTCAAGCTATCCCCCTGGGTAGAGTGCCATGGCATCACAGCTCATAGCAACCTCCAACTCCTGGGCTCAAGCGAGTCTCCTGCCTCCACCTCCCAAGTAGCTGGGACCACA
>CAUYQV010181991.1:0-33195 GCA_963574575.1 Galagoides demidoff
AAATCCAAGAAGTAGGGAGCTCTCACCTAACAGGTGCAATGCAAGGAGGTGTATGGCACACTTCTTGCCTGGGTGAAGGACTCAGCTACAACTTGGACTTAGCCTTACAAATGCAAATGTTTGTGTACCCTCATAGTAATCCGAAATTTTAAAAAAAAGAAACCACAAAATCTGGTAATATCTTTCCTTTTTTATTTTCCTTTAATTATACATATATTACAAATAGCTTTCCAATTGTAAAATATGTTAAAGAATACAAGTAAATGAAGTAAAATTTAAAAGTCCCCTTACCTGTTCTCTAAACATGCTCCTCCCTAAATCACTGTTAACAGCTAAATTCAAATCGTTCTGGTGTGTTTCTGTGCATCTGCCTATTAAAGATGTAGACATACATAGACAAAGATTTTTTGTTTTATTAGTAGAACAATACATATTATACCATAATTTGCTTACCACTTACATAAAATGTCTTAGAGATCACAACATACCAGTCCTGTAAGATCTAAATATAACTACCTTACTGTTTTTAACCAATGTATACATAGGGTCTAGAAGGGAGTTTGACTTAACCTTCCTCCTCTTTCTTGTAGAGTATATGGGGGTATGGGGGTGTGTGCAGAGAGAGAGAGAACATGTTACAAGTAGTGCTGCATCAAACTCCATGGTTCATATTTGCCATATACTTAGGGAATAATGAAGAATAATAAGCAATCCCAAGCCTACAGGTGCTCATCCAAACTCAGAATCTTTTAACAGACTAATTCCCTGAGTCTATTCTGGCTGGTATCTATTTGTAGCACCAGCTCACCTTCATCTGCCCCTCCCCAGGAATGTCCAGAGTACACTCCACCTTAATGTCCAGGCCCATCCTTTCCAACCACTAAGAGAAAGGGTCTCCTTCCTTCCCATGTTCCAAGATCCACTTCCTTACCCAATTCAGGACTTACCTCCACAACCCTCCAAGGAAAAAATCCTGCCCAGGAGAACATTCAGAATTCCCTATTGCATGGTCCCTGGTCCACCAAGGAAAGCCCAGGATCTGACCCCATGGCCAGACAGGGTGGTGAGGCCCCTTCCCTCCGTGCACATTTCTTGAGCTCCTTTTGCTTGTGCCAGGAGCCTGGGACAACCCAGTTCCTGTCCTGATAGAACTTAGAGTCTGGAGGGGGAAACACACCTCCCCAGACAGCAGGTAAATAAGTAAGTGATGAAATACAAACTGAGATTGCTTACATAAAGGAAAGACACAGAGCCCGGGCTAAAGAACAAAGCTGGGAGACGGAAGACCTGCTTAAGAAGCAGCAAGTGGGCCTGGGTCTCCGGGGAAACATTTCAGCTAAGTTATGGGCAGTGGTAAAGGAAAGAGGGGGCTGGCAGGAAAGAGGGTCCAGGAAGAAGCTGGTGCAAAGCATCTGGTGCAGGGGACAAGGGGACAGGCCCTGTTCCAAGGAGCTGGCAGAACATGCTGAGAGCCAACTGAGGTGGGGAAAGCACAACTACTGTCAGGAGCAGGAGCAGAGGTAAGGCCATGGGGGTGTTGGCAGGCTGTGGGAGGAGCTGGCTTTCATTCCAGATGTGATAAGAGAATTGTAACCCAGACATGTCGTAATTTTCTGACCACATCCTCATTATTATTGTTGTTGTTGTTATTATTATTTCGAGACAGTCTCACTCGGTCAACCTGGGTAGAGAGCAGCAACATCATCCCAGCTCACAGCAACCGCAACCTCCTGAGTTTAAGCTACCCTCCTACCCCAGCCTCCTGAGTAGCTGAGACTACAGGCAACTCACACAATGCCTAGCTAATTTTTCTATTTTCTAATTGAGACAGGGATGTCACTCTTGCTCATGCTGGTCTCAAATTTCTGAGCTTAAGCAATCCAACTGCCTCAGCCTCCCAGAGTGCCAGGATTACAGATGTGAGCCTCCATCCCCAGCCATCTTCCAACCATTTTTAAAGATCATTTTAACTGCTGTGGAGAACAGATTAGGAGGAGAGGAGCTATATGAGTGGGAGCAGGGAACTAGTAAGAGGGCTGTTGAACTAGCTAACTGGTTAACTTTTAAACTGTATACAAGGGTCAGTGCCCATGGCACAGTGGTTACAGCACCAGCCACATATACCAAGAGTGGCGGGTTCAAAGCCAGACTGGGTCGGCTAAACAACAATGACAACTGCAACAAAGAAAAATGGCTAAGCGTTGCAACGGGTGCCTGTGGTGCCAGGTACTTGGGAGGCTGAGGCAAGAGAATCACTTAAGCCCAAGAGTTGGAGGTGGCTGTGAGCTGTGATGCCACAGCACTCTACCAAGGTGACATAGTGTGACTCTGTCTTAAAAAATAAATAAATAAAATAAAATATCCCGTTCAGGGCACCAGCAGTCAAATTTGAGTTGTTCTGTGTCAAACTCCATCACTCTTCCAACATTACATATGTGGGGCTGGTCCTCCCCCACCAAAATCATTCCATTAATGAACTGGGTCCACCAACCCAGACAAGTTCACACACAAGACAATTTCTAGGCACAGAGCAGCCTATATTCAGATCTAGAGAAAAAACTTTTTGATGGCTCAGTTCTGCACAACATCCATTTTAAATTGCTGAGAGTAAACGTGACATCTCTGTATGAAGCATCTGCACTATGGTTATACTTTCTGGTACCTGGGGATTCTCCAAGACTGCAGGGAGGTATTTCCTGGCATCTGCACAGCTTGTTGTGCCCTCCAAAATGGTCCTTCCAAGAAATTAAAGGACTGTCCATAAAGAAAATTTCAAACTCCTTAAAAAATAAAAACTGATTATCATCCCCAAAGTGACAATTTTTTCCAGATTTCAAAACTTGAACTCCAGTCTTCACCTGACAGCCTGTTACTCTTAAGTGCCAATATGCTAATGAGAATGCAGCAAGCAGATCGGGTCTTATTTTCTTGAATATCTTTGCAGATGGCTGCTTTTTTACCACTTCTGAAAAATATTCTCATTCTGAGGTGCTGCTTTCTCAATTGGTCTACACACAGCCCCGCGTTTGGGGTTTCTAGTTAATTTCTGGATGTGCAAAGGCAACTGGACTACTTTGGCCACTTCAGGCATTGGGAGTCATTAGCTTCACAAATGTTAACTTCATTTAGGTATTGAATGCCGGCTCATTTTGAAACCAACACGTTGGACAATCTATCCCCTGTTGGCAAGACAACAACAGCTACAGCTGGGTAGGGTATGTTTTGTATATTTCCAATCAGAACAGTGGCCACTGTTGCATGTTCTTGAAAAGTGTTGGGAAATATGGAATGTAACACAAAGGAAGTAGAAGAAAAGACTAGCTCTTTGTATCTGAAGTCAACAAAGTAAGCTTGCAGACTCCACTAATGGCTTTGCAAATCGGGTATGATTGAAAATGGTGCTGTCTTCTTCATTCATGTGTGCAAGAGGTGGTTTCTAGATAAGCCAAGTTAGTGGATAATGAAGGGAAGGGTGAGTAGAGGAGTTAAGGAGCCATAGGTCTCCTGGTTTGGGGCAGGGGTTCATTGGAAGAGGTCAGTTGTCAAATGTCAGCCTGAATGGTCAGCGCTATCTATCACTCATCCTGGGGAAAGCCCAGTAAATCCCTCCTCCCCAAGCATTTGAAACACAGCTTCTCTTCCTAAATCCATAAATCTAGGAGGCAAACAGAAATGACATCTTCCATTTCTCCTCTACATACAACTCCTGTGGCTGTGCATCAATCTGTGGGACCATTTCACATCCCTGTCCATTGCTCTTCTGTTCTCTGAAATCTATCTTCACTGCTCTACAGCCATCATCACCACTGTCAACAACATCATCACCACTGTCACATTTACACTGTTTGAGTCTCATCCGACTGAATCAGATCTTCGTCATTTTAAACAGGGATAACCAGAGCTCCTAAAGTCAATTTACAGCAGCTTATAAGGACCAAAAGCAATAAGAGTATCTGTTCCTTACACCCTAGATGACACTGTACCTTACAACATTTTAACTGGACAATTTCACGGGTAAAATGGCACTGTTGTCTTTCCCATTTCCATTTCTATGATGCCTATTAAAGATGAACATATGAGGTCTAACAATTAAGTTCACAGACTTGTCATCATGTGCTTACATAGGCAACACTGTACAAACAGCTCAATAAGGTTCCATAACCTTGATATATCAGTGTCTCAAAGCTGTGTTCATGTTGGCATGTGGTGGTGCCTTCTTGAGTGGTGTTCTTTATGATTGTGTTTTTGTGTGCTGCCAGGAGAATGCCAGAGCTTGAAACAGAGCAATGAACAAACATTAAACTTAGCAAGAGTGGAAGTGAAATCAGGGACATTTTAGCCCAAGTTTATGGAAATAATGCTATGAGGAAAATGGCTGTGTACAAATGAATTAAGTATTTTTCTGAGGGGAGAGAAACTGTCTCTGATGAAGAGAAATCAGGGTGGCCAGTAAGGAGCAGAATTAACAAAAATATTGCAAAAATTCATCAAATTTTGCATCAAAATCATTGGCTGGCTGTAAGAAGCATCAAGCAGATCAAGTAAACATCAATAGAGAAACAAGAAAGTCTTGGTCAACAACTCATGGCTCTTGCATCACAGCAATGCGCCAGCTCACACAGCAGTGTCTATGGGGGAGTTTTGAGCCAGTAAACAAATAATTGTATTGGAGCACCTTCCTACTCACCTGAGCTGGCCCCCAGTGTCTATTTTCTCTATCCAAAGATAAAGGAACTATTGAAAGGAAGACATTTTGATGACATTCAGGACATCCAGGATAACATGATGACAGTTCTGATGGCCATTCCAAAAAAAGAGCTTCAAAATTGCTTTGAAGGGTGAACTGGGCACAGGCATTGGTGCACAGCTTCCCAAGGGGGGTACTTTGAAGGTGATTATAGTGATGTTCAGCAATGAGGTACGTAGCACTTTTTCTGGGATGAGATGATAAACTTAACTGTCAGACCTCATAATTGTCATATGCTTATGGACCATTTATACTTCTCACTTAACATTTTACGCCCTTTGCACATTTTCCTTTTATATTTTTAAAGATTTGTTTTACCTCATAAAACTATTAATCTTTGCAGTATTTTTTCTTCCTCCCTAATTGCCTCTTGCCCTTTAATTTTGCTCAAATTGCTTTGCAGTAAAAGTTCTCAATTTTTTTAAATTGCATCCATTAATATTTTTCTTTGTGACTTTTTATGAATTTTATGCTTGGTAAAAGCCTATCCCAAAACTGAAATAAATATTTATCTTCGTTTTACTCTAATTTTTATTTCTTCCAGAGTTTTTTAAATGTTTATCTGTTTAATTCATTTGGAATGTATTTGAGAACATACCATAATAGTGAAAATCCAAACAGATTCATCTTTTCCCCTAAACAACCAATTTTTCAAACATGGCTTCTTAAATTTACCATTAACTTATGATGCCTTCTTTGTTACACTCTCATGTCATACATGTCCTCAAGTTTTAGTCCCTAGGGTCTCCTCTATTCCTCTGATAATTTCTTGTACCAGAAACACACTGTTTCGATTGCTTTAGTCTTATAAAATACTTCATGACTTGTTTGGGCAAAACATTTGTCTTCAAAATGTCATGGAATTATCATTTTTCTTTTTTCAAAATGTTTTCGGATGATTTCACCCAGATGGACTTTTGTATGGTTTTCTAAGATTCTTGTCCAAAAGAATTTCGATTGAAATCTTATGAACTTAGATAAAAATTACTTTTATAATTGACACCTTGACAATATTTAATCTTCTCATTTTAAAAAGGGATACATTCTTTCAAATATGTTCCTCAAATTGTATTTATTTATTCATATAAATTACATACATTTTTTGTTGTGTTTACTTCTAAGTGTTTGTCCTGCAGCTATGGAATCATTTTTATTTTCTGCTATGACTTGTAACTACATATTGATGATATTTTAAAGGTTTTGAGTTAATAGTTGTACCTATTATTTCTCCTTCATACTTCATTACATTATCCGAAACTTCCAAAGTAATTAGGGAAGAAAATGTCTTTGAGAATCTTGCAATTTTTATGCGAACGCCTTATGTATTTCTCCATTATAAAAGATGTTGATTGCTTATTTTAAATTAATATTTTTTCATGTTAAGATAGTATTCAATTACTCATCACTTTGACTAACTTTTTTGAGTAATTGGTGTTTAATTTTATCTAGTGTTTTTTTTTTCTTTTGACATTTTATCCTATGATAGCAATCATTAAAGGTAGTTCAAAACATACTTGAATTTGTTCAATATGATTTATCCTTATGAAATATCTAATGTTCCTAGAACATAACAGTGAATTAATAACTGTTTCAGGCATAAATTATTACTATAATGATTAGTATTATCTACCAAAGACTACAATAAAATAGCACCTATTGACACTTTATCTAAAAGATTTAGCATACTTTTTCTTGTCATCATGTTTCTTTCTTTTTTCTTCAGCATATATCTTGTCTTTCAAAAAGTGCATCAACATTCATAATGGATGTTGTCCTAGAGAGTGCCCAAAAAATGTATACACATTTTAAGACAGGAAAAACTCTATTAAAATTGTAAAACTCAAGTCATATTTGGGCTTCTGCAATTACAGAAGATACAATATACAAGTTAACAAGTGTTATTGGTATAAATCCAGTATTGTAATTTTAATATAGTTTTTCCTTTCTTAAAATGTGTTTACATTTTTTGGCACCTTCTATATTCTTAGTCTTGAGTATTCTAGTTTGATTATCTTCTCAAGTGCCTGGAATGAATCTTGTTTTAAAGAAATAGTTCCAAAAATTTTTTTCTAAGCCATAACATATTCTAGAATAACAAATTACATGAGCATAAAATATAAAAAACATTTTTAAAAGACCTTTTTCAGCAATGTCTATCATGACAAATATCAGCATTCACAAAAATACCAGGCTTACCCTGTTCTTGACAACAAAATAATTTTAAAGCTCTCAATTCAGCTACATCAGTCTTAGGATTAGTGGAATTTCTTTGCAGATTTTGACAACAGTTTAGATTTTCAAGGTCGTATGAGTTCCCATTTTTCCATGTCTTCTTAAAGTCTTTTACTTTTTACATTAATGCATTTATGAGGTACAATATATTGATTTTATATACAATTTGGAATGCTTACATCAAACTGGTTAGCATAGCCTTCACCTCATTTACTTATTGTGTTAAGACATTTATACGCTACACTTAATAGATTTGACAAGTACACTTGCAATATGCACCATAGGTGTGGTCCCACCCTCCATCCAACCTCCCTGCTCCCCTCCCATATCCCTCCTCTTACCTCTTTCATACTGGGCTATAGCTGTGTTTTATTTCATATGAAAGCATGGGTGATTATAAATTGGTTTCATAATAGTACTGAGTACATTGAATACTTTTTCTTCCATTCTTGAGATACTTTACTAAGAAGAATATGTTCCCGCTCCATCCATGTAAACATAAAAGAGGTAAAGTCTCCATCTTTTGTAAGGCTGCATAATATTCCATGGTATATATATACCCCAGTTTATTAATCCATCCATGGGTTGATAGGCCCTTGGGTTTCTTCCATGACTTGGCAATTATGAATTGAGCTGCAATCAACCATCTGGTGCAAATATCTTTATTATAAAGTGATTTGTGGTTTTTTAGATATACACCTAGTAAAGGAAGTGCAGGATCAAACAGCAGGTCTACTTTTAGATCCTTAAGTGTTCTCCAAATTTCTTTCCAAAAGGAATGTATTAGTTTGCATTCCTACCAGCAATGCAGAAGTGTTCCCTTTTCTCCACATCGACGCCAATCCCAAATCCAATTTGGGATTTTGTTATGTGGGCTACTCTTACTGGAGTTAGATGATATCTCAAAGTCATTTTAATTTGCATTTCACTGATGATTAAAGATGATGAGCATTTTTTCATGTGTCTGAAGGCCATACACCTTTATCCTTCAGAGAAGCTTCTGTTCAAGTCTTTTGCCCATAATGAAATGGGAATACTTGTTCTTTTCTTATTAATAAGTTTGAGTTCTCTGTGGATTCTGGTTATCAAACCTTTATCAAACCAGAAGCATCACCTGCAAATATCTTCTCCCATTCTGAGGGCTGTTTGCTTGCTTTACTTACTGTGTTCTTGGCTGTGCAGAAACTTTTTAGTTTGATCAGATGCCAGTAATGAATTTTGGTGTCGCTTCAATTGCCCAGAGAGTCCTCCACATAAAGCATTCCCTAGGCCAATTTCTTCTTCTGTACTCTCTCCAAGAATCTTTATGTTTTTATGTCTTAAGTTTAAATCTTTTATCGAGTGAGAGTCAATTTTTCTTAATGGTGAAAAGTGAGGGTCCAGTTTCAGTCTTTTATAACTTGCCAGCCAATTCACCTAGCACCATTTGTTAAAGGGAATTTGTTAGGGAATCTTCCCCCAATCTACGTTTTTAATAAGCTTATCAAAGATCAAATGACAATAAGTGTCTGCATGCATCTCTTGGTTCTCTACTCTGTTCTATACATCTACCTCTCTATTTTTGTGCCAGTGCCATGCTGTTTTCATCACTATAGATTTATAGTATAGTCTGAAGTCTGGTAGCATATTCCTCCTGATTTGTTTTTATTTCTGAGCAATATCTTGGCTATTTGAGGTTTTTTCTAATTCCATATAAAATGAAGTACCATTTTTGCCAGATCTTTAAAGTACGACAGTGGTGCTTTAATAGTGATTGCATTAAATTTGTATTTTGTTTTGGGTAGCATGGATATTTTAACAATGTTGATTCTTCCCAGCCATGAGCATGGTATGTTTTTCCATTTATTAACCTCTTCAGCTATTTCTTTTCTTGGAGTTTCATAGTTCTTTTTATAGAGATCTTTCACATCCTTTGTTAGGTAAATTCCCAAATATTTCATCTTCTTTGGCACTACTGTAAAAGGAATAGAGTCCTTGACTATTTTTTCAGCTTGATTATTGTTCATATATATAAAAGCTACTGATTTGTGAGTATTGATTTTGTATCCTGAGATGCTGCTGTATTCCTTGATCACTTCTAAGAGTTTTGTGGCTGAGTCCCTGGGGTTTTCCAGGTATAAAATCATATCATTTGCAAAGAGTGAGAGTTTGATCTCCTCTAACCCTATTTCTATACCCTTGATCTCCTTCTTTTGCCTGATTGCGATGGCTAAGACTTCCATTACAATGTTAAAAAGCAGTGGAGACAATGGACAACCTTGCCTGATTTCTGATCTGAGTGGAAATGTTTTCAATTTTACTCCATTCAATATGATATTGGTTATGGGTTTGCTGTAGATGGCCTCTATCAGTTTAAGAAATGTCCCTTCTAAAACCAGCACATGATATCCCATGACTGCATTAATGTACACAGCAATGATTTAATTACAAAAAAAGAAAAGAAAAAGATATGTCCCTTACCTATTTTCTTAAAGTGTTCTGATCATGAAAGGATGCTGGATATTATCAAAAGCTTTCTCTGCATCAATTGAGAGAATCATATGGTCTTTATTTATTTTGTTTATGTGATGTATTATATTTAAAGATTTACGTATAATGAACCAACTTTGAGACCCTGAGATAAAACAACTTTGGTAATGGCATATAAATTGTTTGATGGGTTGCTGGATTCTGTTTCCTAGGCTCTTGTTGAATTTTTGCATCTATATTCATTAAAGATATTGGTCTATAATTTTCTTTCCTTTATAGGTCTTTTCCTGGTTTGGGGATTAGGGTGATATTTACTTCATAGATTGTGTTGGGAAATATTCCTTCTTTTCCTATGTTTTTGGAAGTAATATAGGTACTAGTTCCTCTTTAAAGGTTTGATAGAATTCTGATGTAAAGCCATCTGGTCCCAGACTTTTCTTTTTTGAGATATTTTATATAGTTGATGCTATTTCAGTACTTGATTTAGGTCTGTTCAGCATTTCCAATTCTTTCTGGATGAGTCTAGGAAGGTGGCATGCTTCAGGTATTGGTCTATTTCCTTCAGATTTTCATATTTCTGAGAACAGAAGTTTTTGTAGTATTCATTAAGGATTGTTTGAATTTCTGAGGTGTCTATTGTTATTTTGCCTTTGTCATTTCTGATTGATGATATTAGGGATTTTACTTTTCTGTTTCTGGTTAGGTTAGCCAAAGGTTTTTGAAAAGATTTTGTTAATCTTTTCAAAAAACCAACTTTTTGATTTGTTGATCTTTTGAATTGTTTTGTTTTCTATTTCATTTGATTCTGCTCTAATTTTGGTTTTTTCTTTTCTTCTGTTGGGTTTGGGGTTGGAATTTCCTTCCTTTTCCAGTTGCTTGAGATATCCCATTAAGTTGTTTACTTCCTCTCTTTCTGTTCTTTTGAGGAAGACTTGTAGTGCTATGAATTTCCCTCATAGGACTGCCTTTGCAGTATCCCATAGGTTCTGATAATTCATGCCTTCATTATCATTTTCTTCCAAAAATTTGGTAATTTCCTTCTTATCTCATCTATGACCCAGCTAACATTCAGCATAAGATTATTAACTTTCCATGTCTTTGTATGAGTATGAAGATTCCTGTTGTTGTGGAGTTCAACTTTTTATTCCATGATAGTCTGAGAAAATACATGGGATAATTTCTATTCTTTTAAATTTGCTGAGGTTAGACTTGTAACCTAAGATGTGATCAATTTTGGAGGATGTTCCGTGGGCTGATGAGAAGAATGTGTATTCAGTTCTGTTAGAATGAAATCTTCTGTAGATGTCTGTTAAGTCCATTTATTGTAGGATCAAGTTTAAGTCCAAAATTTCTTTATTTAGTTTATTGTTGGAGGATCTATCTAACACTGCCAAAGGGGTGTTAAAATCTCTGACTATTATGGTGCTAGAAGGTATCAAATTGTTCATGTCTGTTAAGGTCTCCCTTATAAATTTAGGCACATTCTGTTTGAGCACATAAATGTTAATTATCAAAATCTCTTCTCGTTGAGTGTTTCCCTTAACAAATATGAAGTGACCATCCTTATCTTTCCTTACCTTTGTTGTTTTAAAGCCTATTGTATCTGCGAATAAAATTGCAACTCCTACTTTTTTCTGATCTCTGTTTGCCTGAATTATAGGTGTCCATCCCTTCACCCTGAGTCTATTTTTATCCTTTAAGATGAGATTCTTGTATGCAGCAGATATCTGGTCTGAGTCTATGTATCCAGTCAGCCAACCTGTGCCTCTTTAGAGTACAATTTAAAACATTCACATTAATTGGGAGAATTGATAAGCCTGGTAAAATATTTGGTGTGAAGTTTTTTGAAAGTCCAGTGGACGGGCTCGGCGCCTGTGGCTCAATCGGCTAAGGCGCCAGCCATGTACACCTAAGGTGGTGGGTTCAAATCCCCAGCCCAGGCCCGCCAAACAACAATGATGGCTGCAACCAAAAAAGGGCCAGGCATTGTGGTGGGCGCCTGTGGTCCCAGCTACTTGGGAGGTGGAGGCAGGAGATTTGCTTGAGCCCAGGAGTTGGAGGTTGCTGTGAGCTGTGATGCCATGGCACTCTACCCAGGGGGATAGCTTGAGGCTCTGTCTCAAAAAAATAAATAAATAAAAATAAAAAATAAAAAATAATAATAAAAAAAAGAAAGAAAGTCCAGTGGACGGTTAACCAGTTTGATGGAAAGTTTCAAATTATATGTGAAAACACCACACTGTACCCCAGAATTGCATTAATGTACATAGTTACCATTCAATTAAAAAAAGAAAGTCCAGTAGATGTTTTTAATCCTTTCACCACTGTGGAAGTTGAGTTTTTTTCAAAAATTTCTGAGTGAGTTTACTTTGGTGGTAGAGCATTGTGCTGGTCATTGTGGAGAATGTGTCTAAGAATATCCTGGAGAGCTGGTTTAGTTATGGCAAATTTCTTCAACATGTTTATGTCACTAAAATATTTGATTTCTCTATCACAAATGATACTCCGTTTACCTGGATACAGGATCCTGGGATGAAAGTTGTTTTGTTTTAGGAGACTGAAGGTTGATGACCATCCTCTTCTGTCTTAAAACATTTCAGCTGAGAGATATGTAGTCATTCTAATATTCATTTCCTTGTAGGTTATGTTTTCTTATCTCTGGCTGCTTGCAGAATTTTCTCCTTCATATCAGCCTTGGCAAAGTTAATTACAACATGTCTAGGAGATCCTTTATTTGGATTGAGTCATACTGGGGTTCTGAAACTGTCTGTTACCTGAATTTCAGAAACTCTTGCCATGCTCGGAAAGTTCTCCTCAATTATATCTTGGAGTAGAGCATCTGTGCCTTTAGGAACATCCTCTTCTCCTTCGGGAATTCCTATAAGGAGAATGTTTGCTCTTTGGAGTGGTCCCACAACTCTCTCAGGGAATGATTCACTTTTGCTCTCTACTTCTCTGTCTCTTTGAGCATTTGGGAGCATTCAAGAGCTTTATCTTCAATGTCAGAGATCCATTCTTCTGCCTGCTCCATTCTGTTACTGAGGAATTCTATTGTATTTCTCAGATCTTTGAGAGCTGAAATTTCTTGTGTCACTATGAGTAAATCTTTGGAGATTTTGTCTTTGAGTTCATCGAATTCTTGAGACAACTTTTGAATTACTCCTTGAATTTCTAATTCAAACTTTACTTTCATTCTGTTAATCTTATTTGCCATCCAAATTCTGAACTCAATTTCTGACATCTCAGCCATTTGTTGATGAATAGGTTCTTCTGTTATGTCTCCTTTGTCGTTCCTTGGGGGAGTTATTCATGTTGCCAGAGTTTTCCTTCACCATTTGGCTAGACAAGCTGGTAAGGTGAAATTGGATTGAGGGTTCCTGGAGTTGTAAGTATCTAGCCCTTTACCAAAGAACTAGGACTGGTGACTGCAGCTTTTCCCCTACAGCTTTACAAAGGTCCCATTTAGTACTGCAGCCTGACACTCTGGGGACCTTCTTGGTTTGATGGGGCTAGGTGGCTCTGTCATTTAGCTAGTCTCTGTCCAATCCTAGTGAATCAGTGGCTTTGGGCTGAAATCTCAGCTGTGGAGAAATACAAGCAACTAAGACACCCTGCCCCCCTAGGCAACAACTGAAGAGGAGAATCAGACCCTCCCACTACAGCATAACCAGGGTACAACCTTGGAGGATTCCTGGGTGATTGGCCCAATTCAAGAGTTCCAAACCAATTGTCCCAGTCAGCACAAAAACAGATCAAGTGGGAGAGTTCAAAAGGTCTCCAGCAACTGGACAGCAGGTGTCCACTGGCAGCTCAAGTGTGACTCACTCCAGTGCTCCATGGAGTGAGAATGGCCCACCCAGCAAAAGAGTTTGTCCAGGGGGAGCTGGTGCCCCTCCTTCCCCACTTTCCACCTCCATCACACCCAGTCACTGATAACCCTGTGAGGCTGGGGCTCAGTTCCCTCCAATGACCAAATGTACCAGGGATTTGCACCTGCCAGAGTCAAAGGGGGAATCAGTGCCTCCTCAGCCAGGCCACCACACTCTGTCACCAGCCAGCAGGGGGAACTAAGGCCTGATTGCCTTGGGTGCCCTGTAGAATCTAAGGAGTGTTGCTCCTGAGTTTATTCTAAAGCAGAGGTTAACAAAGCAGCAAATATTTTTCTCCCTCAGAGATAGATACCATGCCTCTACCCTAGCCACACTGTTCCTCTGCAACCCCTGTAGGGCAAGGTCTGGCTCCCTCTGGCAGTCCACAGAACTGGGGAGGTGTCTCTATGAAAGGATGACTCTACTGTTGCTGATGCTATGTAGGAGGTGCCTCTGCATGTGTTCTGCATTTTCACAGAGCCAGGCCAGACACCCTACCCCTGTGCCTTTCTGCATTGCCACTGGATTCACTGTTTCAGCACAGCTGTGCTGCCACAGCCCATGCAATGTCTGGTCCTAGCAAAGAACCACTTACATTCTGGTCTCTGCAGGGGTTGGGCTTCTAGACTAGCAGTTGAAGGGGGAAGGGTGGACTGGGAGTTCAAAATGGCAGGGAAAAATATTTGTTCAACTTTCATGCCACGCAAGAGAATGCCCAGGCTCATAGCAAGGTCTCTCTGGAAAAGGAGTCCCAGCCTCCAGCAACTCTCTCTCATGGGTCTTACAGAGATCCCACTCATGGGGGAGGAGATGAATACTCATCCTCTTTGGGGTGGATTTTGTACCTAAAATTTGCTTCCTTGGAGTCACAGCTTGCCTCAGCAGAGATGATGTGCAATTTTCATTCTTCTCTCTCTGCTCAGCTCCCAACCTTCAGCATTGTTGGATTCTTTCTGGCCATTATCTCTCCCTCTGGATGGGAGCTTCTGTTGAAAGCTGGTTCCAGTTGGTCATCTTCTCCCTCCCCTCTTAAATTCTTTTAAAGTGAAACTGGAAAAGATTGTGCCCCATATCATTTTTTAAACAGAATCTTATTTAACATTGTTCATATTTGATAAGGTACTATATAATTTGGAGGGCAGTTTAGAAGAGCATTGGATTCAGACAGATCTGTGTATTAGTTAAGAATCTTTTTATTTCATTGAAGAGAGAACCCAAATTAAAGTAGCTTAAGCAGTAAATAGAATTCATAGATTCAAGTGACTAAAACATCCACAAGGGAGCTTCAGATAAGGCTTATGATAACGGGACCAACAGTATCTCCAACAATATCACCAAAGTCCTAGTATCTGTTTACCCCTCTTACACAGTGTCCAGTAGAGGTGCCCCCGCACAGAATAGCACCTCTACTGGACACTGCCTCGTGACAACAAAATGGCTGCAGGAGCATCCACCATCACATCTTCGTACCAAATCTTCCTAGAAAAGAAAGCAAGAATGTTCTGAAGTCCTCTGCAAAAAGAGAGGAGAATTTCTCTATGTGGTTTAAAAATTATTCCTTTGGCACTTCTGGTAGCAGCAGTGGGAATTTGGCTGCTAGAGGGTGACAAGGCCTCTTCAGAGGCAATCTGGTGGGAATTAGAGCCATCAGAACTGCCGCCGTAACCATGGACAAGAGCAGCAAGATGCCGCAGTATTGACTAGAGGGTGAGGTGCATCCTGCAAGATGGCTGGATCTTCATTAGCACCTTCAAGACTTTTGAGAAGCGTATGAATTTGATCCTTTGTGACTGTTATGAGTTCAGAAAAATCAAGCCTAAGAACTCCAAACAAGCAGAGAGGGAAGAGAAGCAAGTCTAGGTGCTGCTAGGAGGGGAAAACCTAGTCTCAATGACAGTAGAGGAACCTCCTCCTAAAGATACTGGTATTGCCCGAGTGCCACTTGCTGGAGCTGCTGGGGCTCGAGGGATTGGCAGGGCCTCTGGCTGAGGAATCCCATCTGGGGTTACCATGCCCCAGGATCTTGCAGGACTTCCTGGGCCAATCTGTGGGGTTGGTGGACCATCCCAACAGGTGATAACCCCACAAGGAAGAGGTACTATGGCAGCTGTTGCAGCTGCTGCCATAGCTAGTATTGCAGGTGCCCCAACCCAGTACCCACCTGACCGTGGGAGTCCTCCCCCACTTATGGGCCAAGGGGCACCCCTCCAGGTATGATGGGCCCACCTCCTGGTATGAAGTCTCCCATGAGTCTCTCAATAGGGATCCCCCCTGGACAAGGGACTCCAATGGGCATGCCCCCTCCAGAGATGTGAGGGCCCCCTCCGCCTGGAATGCTCCCACCAAGGCCCTAGACTCACCTTGGCCTTCCTCCCCTCTCTGCATGTTTTCTGAAAGGCTGTACATAGTCCTTTTATTTCCTAATGGCCTAGGAAACCAGTTTATAAAAAACTCCTAAGAGAATATTTTAAAAAATCATCCCTTTGCATCTCGGTGACTTTTTTGGAATGAAATGTCCATCCCAAAACCAATCACTGTAGCCAGGAGAGGTAATTCACCTGTTTCAACCAATCACAGCCCACCTCCAATGCAGGAGCCAGTCCCAACCAAGGTTCACAACTGAAATACACAGAATGTTGAGTTACCCACAGCAGGCTATGATGCTGTGGGCAGAAGGAAGGGAAATGGTTTACCAGATGATCAGTAAGCATCCATTTAGTGTGAGTGGTGTTCCCACCTCTCACCTCATCAGGTTTTGTTGATTCTAAGTGATGGAAACCTATTGTATTAGTTAGCTACAGCTGCATAACAAATTACCCAAAAAATATGGGAATATAGAGCAAGAAGCATTTATTATTTCACAGTTCCTATAGGTCATGATCAGGGACTCTCATCAGGTAGCAATGAAGATGTCAGTGCAGGGGCTGCATTAATCTGAAAGGTAGAGGATCCCCTTACAAGATGACTCACTCATGTGGCTGTGGGCAGGGGACCTCAGTTACATAGCCACACCATCTTCCTGAGCACTCTTACAACATAGCAGCTAGCTTTCCCCAAAGTGAGTAGTCCAAGACAGAGAAAGAGCCAACAGAAAACAATAGTGCCTTTATAACCCAGTCTCCAAAGTTGAATACCATTTGCTTTCAATGTATTCAACTTATAAGTGTGAGTCATTAAGTCTAGTTCACACTCAGGAAAGGAGAATTAGACTCTGCTTCTTGAATGGAATATCCATACTTAAGCCACAAAGAAAATGTATTGGCTTCAGGACAGGGAAAGATAATGTGGTTTCTGTCATGGAGGGAAAAGCCGCATAAACCAAGTCCTTGGGAAGAGGAATTAAGCACTGAACTCTACCTGAGTTCTCTCTCCATCTGTTTCTCACTTTTGTTTTTTGAGGTTCTCTTTGTTTAGTGGTCTCATTTTATGCTTAAGGCAGAAAGAAAAACTTCTCCACTGGGTGAGCAAAATAGCCACTAGCCTCACAGGTTAGCAATCCCAGAAGAAAAAAAAAAAACAGTCTCTTCCTCCTTGCATCTGAATCTTAGGGTAAAAGATGGATTCTGGTTGGACATGGTTGGTCACTGTCTACTCAGGGTCAATTATGATTGCCCAGAAGCTGAGTCCAGCAGTTCATTTGGCCAGCATCATGTGCCTAGACCTTAGACCAGAATCTGGTCAGAATCATTCCCAAAATAAGCTGAGGTGGGAACAAGAAACTATCACCACTCACTATGGCTGCTTACTACATATGTGACTTCAACCAACATACACACTCTCCACTGCAACTTCTTTAGCTTTAAGATTCCAATAGTAATAATAATGCCTCCCTATGGGACTGAGTTGGTGTTAAATGGGATGAGGCATGTGAAGTGCATACAGTAAATGCTCAAAAAATAGAGCTCCTGTTGCTTATTATCATTATTCTTTGTTCTTGATGCCTTTTGTGAAAACAAGCCAGCGACCATTTTCCCCATATAACAGCTGTAGCCTTTATGGTTTTGCCAGAATGTGGGAGGGAAATGTGCCACCCCGCCATTCTGTACAGGGTGTTAACGTGGCTCATTAGAAAAGTGAGCAGGCCTAGCAGAAATCTCTGCACACTCATGGAGGCTGGCAGAAACTCGCGCGGACACATGCCCTGTAATGTATTCTACTGGTGCTGCTAGCAATAAACGAGCAGATGTTGAACAAGGAGCCTGCCCCTGGCGATATCTGTTAATTGATGTGATGTGTGTTTTATGGAAGCTTGATCAAGGTGTTTTATCTCTGACTGTAAGGGAAACCCTAGAATGGGCAGACTCAGTACATTCTTCTAAAAGAACTTCAGGGAAAGTACTCAGGTCATTATCAAAATCTCCATACCAGCAAAGAAGTAACTACCTCTGTCTTTAAAAAGCAAGTGGAGGGTGCAATACAAATGAGTTGCTTAAAGGAAGAGTAGGAAGGGGGATATTTTTCTTTGTTGGATAAAGGTTTTATTTTTACAAACTTGATGTAAAAATACATCAAGTGCCTCACACAAACTTGTGAGCCTCACACACACAGGCATATATGCGTGGACACAGACACTCTCAGTTAACAGTCACAATCCCAACAAATTGAAATAAGAAAGGCAAAGAGAAAAAGGTAAAGATACACACACACACACACATGTACAGAGATAAACAAATCAAGAAAGACATGCACAGATACAACCACACTTTTCTTAGATACCTAACGACCTGGCCAGTCTGCACTGCTTAGGAAGTGTTAGCTGATTCGGCTAAACAGGGAGCAGCTGCACAATTGGCCTTGAAAGATTCCTTGGCCAGAAGGCTTAAATATATGACCACTACCCACGGCAAGGAGATATAAAGCCTAATGTCAGGTTCCAACTTGTAGGTCCAGTTAATTATCAGCTTTCGAAAGGGGCAGACAAAATCCATCAACCTGGTACCTCCATCAATACTCCACACTTCATCCTGTCATCAGGAGAGTAGGGAGAAATAACCCATGGGGACTAATCTGCTAACCTGGGATATCTTCCTTCTGGCCTTACTCAACAGGAGTTAAGATAATGATAGTAATACCTGATAACATGTAGCGAGCTCTTACCATCTGCCAGGAACCATGCTAAGTTCTGTGTGCACGTCATCTCATTCTCTTTCCAAGACAACACAGCCACATTTTACAAGTTAGAACCAGCACCAGAATAAACCAAATGAACATCGTGTGAATCATTTTGATTCATCATGTGTAACTCAGCTGCTCAAAAGGTTCCTTTAACAAGAATATTCACCAGGATGAACCAAAGTTTAGGAGCAGAGTTAGGTTGGGTATTAAACCTTATAGATTGGAATAAATAATGAATCAAAGCCTAACTAACCTCTTAGGCCAAATTGAGGGATATCCTGTTTAAATCTGGATTGGAAACTGAGCCTATGGCCCTAAGGGCACTCAGAAACCACAATGTAAAAAGACACCCCCCACCCCAGATGCCCCAGTTCCAATACTGAGGGCATCTGAGATTACTTAGCTACTTTGCAAAGCTGTGGTCAGTCTTTAATGGGTGAAGCAGAAAAGCCAGAACTTCTGGAAATGAGTGGAAGACATCTCAGTCCTCTTCGTCATAAAGGTACAGAAGAGTTCTAAGACAGTACTTTTTGGTTGCAAGTAATGGTAACCTGGTCTATGTCATTTGTGCAGGAAAAAAGACGAATAAGTGATATTCATTATGCCTATCATGGCAACATTTTCTGTTAAGTAAATAGTCATCACAGAAGGACTTAAATCAAATGGAATGTATTGTATCCTGAGGACTCAGGGGTCTGCCATAGGATCCAAGGGAAGGAATGGAATTAGACTATAGAAAGAAACTGGCAAATAAAAATACGTCAGGGACTAATATCTTTTCACCTTGCACCTGTACTTCTGTGGAATATTTAGTCATTCTTTCCCTGCAAATCTGCAGTGTACATGAAAAAAACAGAGAAAAGGAAAAATGGAGATGCCTCAGCTCTTCAAGTTCTCAAGACCAGCTTGATGGAAGCTGAAATCTTTTAGGTCCAATTCTCAATTCCCTGGGAAGAGATGGTTTTTGGCCCAGCTTGGGTCTTGTAGACACCCTTCATGGGAAAAGTGGTGGCCAGAGGGCACAGATCACACCAGAGCCTATTGGGATTTGCCCTTAAGACCTTTTAAAAGGGGCTGGGAAGTTTCCAGTTTGGAGTCTTATTTCCAGTTTTGTCAATGGGTAAGACCCACAGAAAGAAGGAGAAGGGAAAAGAGAACAAGCTAATATCTAACATTCCGAATTGTTTATGTGCACAAGGCAGTATGCCAAGAAAGTACTCACAATATATTACATCAAGTCTTTCTTACTTTTTTTTCAACTAATGCATCTAACCTCTTCTTTCCAGAGGGATTCAAAGTGATCCCAGAACAAAGAACAAACATCATTCCATCACCCTCCAATCTCCTTTTCCACTACTTTGGCCAACACAACCCAAAAAAACAATATATGCAGAATGGCCATAAAGTTTGTGTGCCATTTTAATAGTTGCAACTATTTAAATTGTGCACGAACTTTATGGCCACCCTGTATATTTACCTTCCTGATTGCAAAGTCAAACTCTTCTGCTCAAAAATGGAACAAGCAATAAATAAATAGGGAGGATATTATCTATGTTAGCAACAGCCAATTAAGAATGTTTGATTATATTTATTTTGAGCCTAATCTACTGCCTGTAATTTCTACTCATCTGGTTCTGTCCCCTGAAGGATAACTTGAATCTCTTCTCAACAAGTCATTTATTGAAATCTGTATTCGTTTTCCAGGGATGTGATACAAGGTACCATGGACTGAAGGGCTTGAATAATAGAAATTTATTTTCTTACAGTTCTGGAGGTCAGAAGTCCAAGGTCAAGGTGTTGGCAGGGCTGGTTTCTTCTGAGGCCTTGCACCTTAGCTTGTAGATATCCTCCTCACGCCCATCTCTACAATGTCTTCCTGCTGTGTGTCTGTGTCCTAATCCCCTCTAATAAGGACACCAGTCTGATTGGATCAGGGACCACTCATGGGACCTCATTTTACCTTTACTCTTACTCTTTAAAGAGTCTGTCTCCAAACATAGTCATACTCCGAGGGTGTTAGGACTTCAACATAAGACTTTGTGGGAGAGGGATATAATTCAGCTCACAATAAAGTCTTTGAAGACAGTTCTTCTACCTCCAAACCTGTAATATTGCCATTAAAGAACCATTTCTTGTGCTAAAGTTCTCTTGATTTCCAGAGTATACTTTATCAAGGTGTAGGGGTGTATTACAGCGTCTCCCGTGAGAGGAGGTTACAGCTTCTCCCAGAGAGGAGGCAGGCTTTAAAAAACTGGTATCTCGTTGGAAAAGAGCTGGCTCCCATTGCAGATAAAAAACACTCTAGAACAGTGGTTCTCAACCTTCCCAATGCCGCCACCCTTTAATACAGTTCCTGTGGGTCTCAACCCACAGGTTGAGAACTGCTGCTCTTGAAGGTTGGGTGTGGTGGCTCATGCCTATTATCCCAGCACTCTGGGAGGCCAAGTAAGGTGGATTGCATGAATTCAGGAGTTCAAGACCAGCCCAAGCAAGAACAAGACCCTATCTCTGCAAAAGATAGAAAAATTAATCATGCACTGTGGCACGTGCCTATAGTCCTAGCTACTCGGGAGACTGAAGCAAGAGGATCACTGAACCCAAGAGTCTGAGGTTGCTGTGAGCTAAGACATCACAACACTCTACCCAGGGCAGCAGAGTGATACTCTGTCTCTAAATAAATAAATAAATAAAATAGGAAAAAAAAACACTCTAGAAAATGGGACTTGATGGATTCCTGGGAAGGAAGCAAGAAAATCTTATAGAAAGGAGAAGGGGTAGAGAGAGAGAAAGTGGGGGGGAAGACACATCCTGAGTCAAATTTCACCTTTTAAACTATGTAACTCAATGCTTAGGGCGCCAGCCCCATATACCAGGGCTGGCGGGTTCAAACCCAGCCTCGCCTGCTAAACAACAATGACAACTGCAACAAATAAATAGCTGGGTGTTGTGGCAGGTGCCTGTAGTCCCAGCTATTTGGGAGGCTAAGGCAAGAGAATCCCTTAAACCCAAGAGTTTGAGGTTGCTATGAGCTATGATGCCACAGCACTCTACCAAGGGCAACATAGTGAGACTCTTGTTTAAAACAACAACAACTATGCAGCTCTAGAAGTATCTCGTATGTTATAGCTCTGACTCCTTCCATGGCAACTTCAAAGACCTCAGAGGTGACTTAGAAGGCTGACAGTGTCCTTCCCCACCAAAGCATCTGCCACATGGTGTTCAAGACAGCAGCATCTTTGACAACTTTACTGTTCAACAAAGGCATCCCAGTTTCCTTGGGATCCAGGAAGGGAGTTCCAAGTTTTAAACTTCACTCTTCCAGGAGACTTACACAGGCACAATTTCAACTCTGTGGTCCACAGAGAAAGGGATGGTGGTTGGTGATGAGCTAATTTAGTACCTGCTGCCAACGTACTCAGTAGTTAAATAGATTAAATTAATCCTCTTTAGAACAGCAGTTTTCAACCTTGGCTGCACATTGTATTTACCTAGGGAGATTTTAAAAAAAAATACTGATGACTGAGTCCCACCCCTAGACTCTGCTTTAATTGGCCTGGGGTATGGCCAAGGCATCAGGATATTTTAAAGCTCTCCAGGTTATACAAATTGCAAAGCAACTCAAGAATGGTTGCCTCCCTGCAAGTAGTTCTCAAAATGTGGTCCCTAGACCAGCAGTGTCAACATCACCTGGGCACTCATTTGAATTCCTCAGGTCCCATGTGCCCCATGACTGCATTAATGTACACAGCTATGATTTAATTAAAAAAAAAAAAACGAAAGAAAGACAGAATGAAGGAAATCCTCAGGTCCCATCTCAAACCTATTAAATCAGAATTTCTGCAAGTAGGGCCCAGTCATTACTTCTCCAGGTAATTCTGATACACAAAGAAGTTTAAGAACCACTGTTCTCGTGGTCCTCCAGGGCTGGGCTGCACCCTGCTTCCCAACAGATATTTGACAACTAAAGTCCCTTTGTTCTGTTTCTGTTCCAGTCCACCTTCATTTCTACACCTATTTCTCACCTGAGGTAGGAAGGATGTCAGGGGCCCAGGCTCAGTACCCAGGCTGACCATAGAGTTCACGGTCCTGCCACACTTGTTCTGATCCTTTGACACCAGCCTTAAGGAGCAGACCTGGCTTCACAAACCCCACTCCAATCTGGCCCACCAGATACAATAACTGTGCTATTGCCCTATTCCTCAGGATTAGAACATTTTCTGAAACATCTGCCCCTAATCCTTCTAACATTGATAAACCTAATAACGCAAGTTGAGCCCATTTGCCCCCAAGACCAATGTCTTCCTCAGAAATAACTGTTCATTTCTCTCCTGAATTACTTTCCCTCCTAGACTTTTTCTAAGGAAATAATGGATTATGTGGGTGTAGGTTTATTGTCTGACTTTATAAAATAACACCTACTCATCCTAGAAAACTAAGAGAAAATAAAAGGGACAGAGAAGAAAATAAAAGCCACCTGTCATCCCACCTCTCTGAGATAACCATTGTTAACACTCTGGAGTGCTTGCTTTCTTTTTTTTTCCCTTGCACATTTAGATGTATTGTGATCTACTTTGTCCCAAAAAGTGTATGAGATGGGTTACAAAAGCCATAAAATGTAAGGCATAAGAAGTTTGAAATACTTCATCAATTGCATCATTGGTCTCAGTGTTCCAATGCTTCACTGGCACGTGTTATATATCCCCTACCTGGTGTGATGGGTGGAAGACTCAGTCCTCGCCCACATCTCGACTCTAGGATTGGCCTTTGGCTAATGGGATGGAAGCAGGACATCATGCAAGCAGAGGCTGAAGACATATTTGCCTTGTTAGGCTTGTTCTGTCAGACTCCTGAAATCCCCCATGGGAGGATCCCGCCACAGTGTCCACTAGCTCTTTGGACTGGGCCCCAAATGTCACACGTGCATCAGAACTCTCCTTCCAGAAAGACTGTAGATGCATGAGCAATCACTGATTTCCTAACATTCTAGCCTGTGTGTGTGTTTTTCTTTATTTTGTTATTGCAATACCTAATTGATGCATATTCTGTTTCAGGATGCACCCATTTTCACATTATAATATCATTGAAGTCAGAATATGCTACAGATTGGGGGGGGGCAAGTTTTTTTTATTAATGATATATTAAAAATTGGTGTTTATATTTACTGACATCTTGGAGTATATAAAATACAATAGGTAAAAATCAGGGGCGGCACCCATAGTTCAGTGTGTAGGATGCCAGCCACATAGACCCAGGTTGGTGGATTCAAACCCGACCTGGGCCAGCTAAACAACAATGACAACTGCAACAAAGAAAGCTGAGCATTGTGGCGGGCACCTATAGTCCCAGCTACTTGGAAGGCTGAGACAAGAAAATTGCTTAAGCCCAAGAGTTTGAAGTTGCCGTGAGCTGTGACACCACAGTACTCTACCAAGGGCAACATAGTGAGACTCTGTCTCAAAAAAAAAATCAGTTGTGGCTCGGCACCTGTGGCTCAAGTGGCTAAGGCGCCAGCCACATACACTTAAGGTGGCGGGTTTGAATCCAGCCCAGGCCTGCCAAACAACAGTGATGGCTGTAACCAAAAAAAAAAAAAAAAAATAGCCAGGCATTGTGGCAGGCACCTGTGGTCCCAGCTATTTGGGAGGCAGAGGTAGGAGACTCACTTGAGCCCAGGATTCAGAGGTTGCTGTGAGCTGTGATGCCATAGCACTCTACCCAGGAGGACAGCTTGAGGCTCCGTCTCAAAAAAAAAAAAATCAGTTGTAAAGTAATATATACAGTATTGTTTCATTAAAATTCACATATGTGCACACATACCTCTTACATCTTATGTTACATATCTTATCTGTATGTACTTTGTAGATATATACTTTGTATGGATGTATGTATGTGTGTGTGTGTGTGTGTGTACATACACACACACAAAAATCATATGTGATTTTCAACAAAGTAAAACTTGGTTGTTCTAAAGAACATAAGAATTTATGTTAGAAAAATACTTTCTCTTTGGTTTAGGAGAGTAACTATATGGTAATTTGTGAATTTGAAGTTCAAGGGTTTTTATATAAGTCTTGATACATAAGATGGGATAAAACAGAGAGAATTAAATTGTTTAATATACTAACAGAAGTCACAAAATCATATGTTAGTTGATTAAGACAGCAGTTGGGATGATGAGAGGCTAGAACTTACAGAAAAGCATGACAGTCAGAGTTTGCCAGTCTTGGGGAGCAGTTGATGAATTCCAAGAGTGATGTTGAGTGATGTTGAATGCTTTTGCCACTAACTGCAGTTTATCTTACACCTTTTTCACACCATGTCCTCTTTAGGGGACAAAAGGCAAAGGTGCCGCCATGCCCTATTAGGATGATAGATCCCAGGAGACAGAATGCAGCAGAGATATGGTATATCTACTAACTCCACAGACATCTTTGTAGGACACTTGACCACCTACAGACTACGAAACAGAGTTTCAGAGTTTGCAGAGTTAACCACAAAGGCAAGAGCGTGTCTAAAAATTTCGAGGATGAGAAATCTAGGGTAACACATGCAGAAAGAAAAAATTACATGCCAGGCATGGTGGCTTGTGCCTATAATCCTCATACTCTGGGAGGCCAAAGTGGATGGATCACCTGAACTCAAGAGTTCAAGACCAGCCTAAGTGAAAGTGATACCCCATCTGCACTAAAAATACAAAAACTAGCCAGGCATTGAAGTGGGCACCTGTAGTCCCAGCTACTTGGAAGGCTGAGGCAGGAGGATTGCTTGAGCCCAAAAGACTGAGGTTGCTGTGAGCTATGATGATGCCATAGCACTCTACCCAGGGTGACAGACTCCGTTTCAAAAAGAGAGAAAGAAGAAAAGGAAGGAAGGGAGGGAGGAAAGGAAGGAAAAAAATTGCAACTAAAAGGAAATGCACCAAACATTGGCAGGAGTTGTCAACAAGGCAATGGAATTGGGGGTAGGAGGTCTTTTCTTTTTATATATATGCATATACTTTTCTGTGCTTTTCAAAATTTCCACAATATAGGGGTACTGACAAAATGTTTTTTATTACGTTCATGAGAAAGAAAGAAGAAAATGATGGGATTATAAAGTGGAACCCCGCATATCATTCAGATCATGTACTCTTTTTGTATCCTGCTCACTTTTCATGGATCAAGAGTATCCCCCACTTTATTGCCAATTCCTACCAGTATCATTAGTGATGGATACACAACAGCATATAAATGAATGAATCATGATTGATTTAATTCTCATTGTATAGTTGGGAAATGCTGAGTTATTTCCATTTTTCATACCATTGTCACTAACTGTGCTGAGCATTCTGTACATAAATCTCACCTACCCCACTACCATTGTTATATGGCTAATCTCCTGATTATCTAAGTGCCTTGCCCTCTTTCTTACCTTCTAGAATACTCCATGAGCATGCTTACCCACCTGCTTTCCATCACTGTCTCCCCAAATTACTGTGTTCTGTTTCCTGAGCTGAAAACCCTTCCAGCTCCAGTCAGCGGACCTAAGTGTTTCAGCTCAAAACAGCATTGTCACCACACTGCTCATTTCTCTTAAAACAGCGCCTCAAAAAACATCTAACAGCTGTGCACATTCATCACTGCAGCAATAAATGATGATGTTGCTGTTATTCATCAAATGGGCAGAGTAATGGTGTCAGTCAGTACTCCCAAGTTCCTACTGGGTTCTCAGAAGTCAACCCCAATCTCTCTCTCTCTCTCTCTCTCCCCCTTCTCTCTCTCTCCCCTCCACCCCTTTTCCTAAGATCCATATGAATCAACAACGTTCCCAGCCAGTCATGTAGGAAACAGAAAAGATTCACTGATTTCCATTTACTTGATGGTGCCTTAAGTAATTCCAGTTTTGTAAGGACGCAGAGACCTACACAAACACATATATACACATGTGCATGCACCCGCACTCACCTTAAGCAAACCTTGATCTTGTAATGTTTGAAACCTCAACAGAAAACAGTCTCCTTTAGGTTTCTTATCTCTATCTCAGCACAAAAAGGAGGGGGCAACTGGCATGGGGATTAATGAAGATGGAATTCTCAGCCTCATATAGTTCTTCTGTGGGCCCTCAATTTCTGAAGGTGAAAAGGTGGATTTCCAAAGTCCCAAGTACGTAAGTCCAGGAGAACACAAGAACTTACTGCTGCCTGGGCTGAAAATTCAGTCCTCTCAATAGACATTTGTCAAAGCTGACTCAGACCCCTTCTAGTCCAGTGTCTTGGACACTCATTGTTTTTTCTCTCCAGAATCTATTTCCTTCTGCTAACAGCATCCCACCCTATTTTCTTGGAAAGGAACCTCCCCACCCCCTCTTGGGTCCATGTGGTCTTGGGAACCTGACAATACCACAGGCAGTCAGTCAGGTGATCCAAACTTGGCCTATGAGACTACCTCATTCCTTCCCCACAACACTTGGTTTAGGAGAAGACACATGACTCAAACCCAGCCAATCAGGGCTCATGAGTATCAGTCAAAACCCATAGCAAACACACAAGAAAAACAAAACAAGGAATGGTGGGGAGGGTGTAACCCTTGAACACTTAGATTTAGGATACTCAGAGTTTAAAATGATGTAAGCTAGTGTGTTCCTTTTCTGGTTGTTTGTTTAAGCTGGGTGGACTTAGGTTTTCTTTTATTTAAAATCAACAATTTGGAAGGAGAGGAAGGTGGAGAGGAGGCGGGAGGGGGATTGGTGTACTCCCACCTAATGAGCACAACTTCAGGGTATATGGCACACCTCCTGGGTGCAGGACACAACCATAACAGGGACTGTACCTAACAAATGCAAACATTGTAACCTAATTGTTTGTACCCTAATATTAATCTGAAATTTAAACAAATAAATAAATAAAATCAACAATTTTGATGGACATAACCTGTACTTATTTGTCAGTTTAACAAAAATATCAAGCACCTGCTACAAACTGGCTCTGTGAGATGTTCCAGACATTGACATGATACCAGCTAAGCACAGTGGGTAGAATCCCGATATGCCTCTCTGTGAATAGGGTTATAAAGAAATTCCAGTGACAATACACACAGAAAGGTTTAATGAGAAATTCATTATGCTAAGGGTCAGAAAACAGATTCATGTCAAGTTTCTGGCAATATGACCTTGGGTAAGTTATTTAGCATATATAAACCCCAGGCCTCTTGACTGTAACATGGAGTAAAATATATATATATATGTATCGCTAAGTAATAAGGTCTGAATAAGAAGACATCTTTGAAGAAGACATCTTTGAAGCACCTGTTATATCCCTTTGTATGCAGGGCAAGGACTGTGACTTGTGTGGGATGCTCTTTCTCCGTACATTAGGCAATTACCTACCCCTTATGAATTTCTACCTTCTCATCTGTAAAATGAGGGCTTTTTCACTACATCAGTGGATTTCAATCCTGGCTGCAAACTAAAATCACCAGGGGAGTTTTAAAATATGCAGATACCCGGGCTCTATGCCCAGAGATACTGATTTAATTGGTCTGAGTGGGGGCTCTTGGCATTGAAGGCTTTTTTAAATACTCTCAGGTGGTTCTAATATGAAGCCAGACTTGAGAACCATTAGATGAGGATCACTTTACAAGTTAGCAGTCTAAGGCTCTTATTAGGAAAAAATAATTTAAATAATCATTAAAGCTATATATTCTCTCCTGCAGAAATATCCTGAGATGATGCATTTAAAAGTGAGCAATTAACCCTTCAGCAGAAGATACTTTAAAAATCTTAGCTCAAACTCAATAAAGTCAGTATCTGTTTAAGGAGAAAATTCATTAACCAGGGGAAAATTTTTATCACTTTGAGATTGTTCCACAAACTCTTTTATGGCCTCTGTCATGCTTCTTGGTAGGACTCACATCCATAAGTAAAAAATCTTCAGGGAAAGAGATATCAATTTTATTTTGTAAAAATACTTGATGGAGCTAATGAGTGTGTGTGTTTTTAATAGTTCCCTTGGGAAACGCTATACGGTAAATATAATTGAAAGTGGGAGATGAAGCTGATTATTCATCAAGTGTGTGTTTTAAGAACCCAATTATGAAAAGAATGATGCAACGTGGAACACAAAATATCTGCTAACAATGCACTTATTTTCTAAAGTGTTTTACAGAGCTCTCAAATCCCAGAGATTGATAAAAGTACTATATGAATACCTTGCTCAGCCTTTGCCATTTGCAATGTTTCATATTTATAAAAAAGAATAGAATACATCCTCTTGCCAAAACATTCTTGTGGGGAAAATATTCTCTAAAAATTGATTTTAAAATACCACATAGCATTCATATTAGCAATCTTGAATAATAGTGGAACAAAAATTGAAATATGTGATAGTAAACTGAGATTTTTATTCCAAGTTCCAACACGAATTACCTGTGTGACCTTAGAGAACTACTTAGAATCTAGAGGATTTCTGCTTCCAGCCAAGATGGAGTAACAGAGATTTTATTTTCTCACTTACCTGAAGCAACTAAAAGCAAGAACAACAACAACAAAATATAAAATAATGATTTTCAGGACACTGGACATCAGACAACAAAGGAAAGTGATTCCTGAGAGATTGGAAGCAAATTGGTAAGCATAGGACTCCCCAACCTTAGCTAGCCTCAGGGATGCCTCATGCCACAATACCAGAAGGAAGAACCCAGGAGGAACTCAATGGACTTCCTGACTTGGAGTCCTAAGTTCTTAGGAGATCTGTTGATGATACCCAGGCTTGTAAAAAAAAAAAAAAAAAAGGAGGAGAAGGAGGAGAATACAGCCCATGAGGAGAAAAATCAGTTAATTCAAGCTAACTTAGCAACAGGCACCCTTGTAAGTTAGTGTGCATTTATTACAACTGAGGAAGTATTTATTAGAATTGTAGTCTATATATTCAAAAAGTTAAGTAGAAACATGGAAAATATTTTTAAAGACCCAAACAAAACTTCTAGAGAGGAGAACTACAACATCTGTAATGAAATATACACCAGCTAGGATTAACCAAAGGTGAGATAGTCCCAAAGAAAGGTAGCGAGCTCAAAAAGCAGGAGAAACTCTCAAATGAAACACAGAGACAAAAGATATTAAAAATGAAGAGTATTTTCTGTGGAACAATTTCAAGCAGCCTAATATATGTACAATTGAAAGACCCCAGGAAAGAAAGGAACAAACATATTTGAAAGTATAAAGACCAAAACGTTTATAGATCTAATGGAAACTATAAACTTACATATTCAAGAGTTTCAACAACCCCTAAGTACCAAAATATATATATATATAAAATGTATTATAATCGAATTGCTCAAAATCAGTGACAAGGAGAAAAATCTGTAAAGAGGCAGGGCAAAATGGCATATTACATAAAGAGGAACAAAGATAAGTGTGGTGACAGATTTCTTTTCAGAAACAATGCAAGAAAAAAGACAATGGAGTGACATCTTTAAAATAGTAAAAGAAAAAAGTTGAATTAGAGTTCTATACTCAGAAAAATATTTTATTTCTTAAAAGGTATATTTCTAATACTTGGCTATTGTGAATTGGGCTGCAATAAACATTCTGGCACAAATGGTTTTGGTATTAAACAATTTTTATTCATCTGGTTAGATACCTAATAATGGTATTGCAAGATCAAATGGTAGGTCTACTTTCAATTCCTTGAGAATTCTCCATACTTCTTTGCAAAAGGCTGTATTAGTTTGCAGTCCCACCAGCAGTGTAGAAGTGTTCCTTTCTCTTCACATTCACGTCAACATTTGCAGTTTGGGGATTTTCTGAGGTGGGATAATCTTACTGGAGTTAGGTAATACCTCAAAATGGTTTTGATTTGTATTTCTCTGATGATGAGCATTTTTTCATGTTTTTGTAGGCCAAGTGCCTGTCATCTTCAGAGAAGTTTCTGTTCAAGTCTCTTGCCCACAAAGAAATGGGGTTGTTTGTTCTTTTCTTAGTGATTAGTCTGAGTTCTCTGTGCATTCTAGTAATCAGACCTTTGTCAGAAACATAACCTTCAGAAATCTTCTCCCGTTATGAATGCTGTCTGTTTGCTTTACTTACAGTGCCCTTAGCTGTGCAGAAGCTTTTTAGCTTGATAAGATCCCAGTAATATATTTTTAGTGTTGCTTCAATTACCAGGGGAGGGATACTCCTCTTAAAATATTTTCCCAGGCCAATATCTTCAAGTTTTTTCCTTGAACTCTCTTCTAGTATTCTTATAGTTTCATGTCTTAAGTTTAAATCTTTTAGCCAATAAGAATGAATTTTTGTTAGTGGTTAAAGGTGAGGGTCCAGTTTCAGTCTTCTACAGGTCACTAGCCAGTTGTCCCAGAACCATTTGTTAAATATGGAATCTTTTCCCCAATGTATGTTTTTGTTAGTCTTATCAAAGCCCAATTAACATGTGCTTGGGTTCATCTCTAGGTTTTCTATTCTGTTCCATATATCTACATCTCTATTTTTGTGCCAGTACCATGCTGTTTTGATCACTATAGATTTATAGCATAATATAAAGTCTGGTGACACGATGCCTCCTGATTTGCTTTTATTTCTAAGTAATGTATTGGCTATTTGAGGTTTTGTCTGATTCCATATAAAATGAAGTACTATTTTATCCAGATCTTTAAAGTATGACATTGGTACTTTGGTAGGGATTGCATTAAATTTGTAGATTGCTTTGGGTAATATGGACATTTTAACAATGTTGATTCTTCCCATCCATGAGCATGGTATGTTTTTCCATTTGCTAAAAATAGCCAAGTTGTGGAAGCAGCCCAAATGTCCATCAACCCATGAATGGATAAACAAATTGTGATATATGTATACCATGAAATACTATGCAGCCATAAAAAAGAGGGAGACATTACATCTTTTATGTTTACCTGGATGGAGCTGGAACATATTCTTTTTAGTAAAGTATCTCAAGAATGGGGGGAAAGGTATCCAATGTACTCAATACTATTATGAAACCAATATTTAAATACTTACACATTAATACAAATAACAAAACACAAAGATAGTCCAGAAAGAAAGAGGGGAAAGGAGAGGGGAGGAGAGGGGAGGGGGAAGGAATAGTGGAGGGAGGCTATTTGGTGGGAATCTCACCTATTGTACACAAGGCAAGGGTACATTTCAAAACAATTAAGAGTATATTATAAATGTTCTACCACAAAAATAAGTGAGGGATGGTTATGTTAATTAGTTTGATTTTAGCATTACACATGGTATATCAAATCATCATATTGTACCCCATAAATGAATACAGTTATGATTTAATAAAAATTAAGTAAAAAAAAAATAAAGTAAAATAAAAATGCCATAAGATTATTATAAAATAATCTACTAAATTAAGTATGTGAAACTATTACATAGGTAAATTTTATAATTAAGATAACAAGTAGAAACTAGAACTGCTTAGGCAAAGCAGAATGTGGGATCACTCAGTAATGTTAGTACTTTTTGTTTGAGTTCTTCAAAGAGTCAATGACAAAATATATGTAAAATCACTTAGCTGTCACATGAGAAATGTTCAGCAAGTGGTAGCTACTTATGTTGTTATTTTTCATGACTTCTAGTTTGATTAATAAAGCAAGAAAATAAAAAAAATAAAAAGTATGTTTCCAAAATGAAGGCAAAATAAAGAGAATTGTAGAAATACACACAACAAAAAATCTGAAAGAATCCAGGTGCATTGGCTCACACACATAATCCCAGCACTTCGGGAGGCTGAGATGAGAGAATTGATTGAGGTCAGGAGTTTGAGACTAGCTTGGGCAACATAGTGAGAACCAGTTTGACAAAAATTTAAAAAAAAAAAAAAAAGACAGGAGTGGTGGTGAACACCCATGAACCCAACTGCTCAGGAGGGTAAGGCAGGAGAATTTCTTGAGCTCAGGAGTTTGAGGTTACAGTGAGCTGTGATCAGGTCACTGCATGCTAGCCTGGGTAACAGAGTAAGACCCTATCTGTTAAAAAATATGTATGAAAGAACTTATCTCCAGCAGAGCTGCACTTTAAGAAATGCTAAAAGAAGTTCCTTCAGGAAGAAGAAAAATTATAGCGGATAGAATGGTAAGCACTAGAAGTAAACATATGAAATTATCTCTATTATTTAAATATTTCTGAAAGATAATTAACTTATAATAAGTGAAAAAAATGTTTAAAGTTTAGAATATATGTGTAAGTAAATGAAATGATCAATATAACACAAATGCCTGAAGGAACCTATACATGAAGTGCTGAGAGAAATTTGAAAAAAAAAAAACTAAATAAATGGAGAGAGAAAGCCTTGTCTTTGGATTAAAATGAGTTAAAAAGTCAATTTTTCTTCAATTGATCTGTAGTCAACACAATCCCCATCCAGATCACATTAACAGTGTAGTGAGCACATGCAAGGAGTGATGTACTTAATCCTCATGACAACTCTATCATATTTATAGGAATTGAAAAGCTGATACTATCTCCCATTTGACCCCACAATTCCACTACTAGGCATCTACCCAGAAGAAAAAAATCATTTTATCATTAGGACATTTGCACTAGATTGTTTATCACAGCTCAATTTATGATCGCCAAGATGCGGAAACAACCTAAATGCCCATCAACTCAGGCACAGATTAACAAATTGTGGTACATGCACACCATGGAATACTATTCAACCATAAAAGAGATGGTGACTTCACATCTTTTGTAATTTCCTGGATGGAGTTGAAACACATTCTGCTTAGTAAAGTATCACAAGAATGGAAAAGCAATTATCCA
>CAUYQV010181993.1:0-7500 GCA_963574575.1 Galagoides demidoff
CTTGAGCCCAGGAGTTGGAGGTTGCTATGAGCTGTGATGCCATGGCACTCTACCCAGGAGGATAGTTTGAGGCTCCGTCTCAAAAAAAAGAAACTGCAGATATTTGAATTACATGGTTTATTAAGAATAAGGACAAAATAGGAATAAAATATTCACCAACAAAAGAGTTGTGAGTTTTCCATGTCTTGATGATTTTCATGAAGCAAAATACTTGGCAATTAGCTTAACACTAACAACTGAGATTTAGATATACCTCAGCCACATAGCTACTATCTAACTTAGCACTTAGAATTTACCAAATTCAAGGTCTTTTAGTACTACAACTGAGAAAATCCATGATAAAATTACTTCCAATGGCTTTCCACTATAAATATTTGGGAGGTTATTTATTGTTTGGGGTTTTTTTTCTTTTTTTGAGACAGAGTCTCACTATGTCACCCCCAGTAGAGTGCCATGGCATCACAGCTTACAGCAACCTCAGACTCTTGGGCTTAAGCGATTCTCTTGCATCAGCCTCCCAAGTAGCTGGAACTACAGGTGCCCACCACAATGCCCAGCTATTTTTTTGTTATAGCTGTCATTGCTGTTTTGCTGCCCCAGGCCGGGTTCAAACCTACCAGCCTGGGTATATGACTGGCGCCATACTCACTGAGCTACCAGCCCTGCCATAGGATTTTATTTTTTAACTATTTCAAATTACTCTAAGGGTTACAGTTAACAAAGCAAGTGATTATAAAATTTAATTTCCCAAGTCTTTCCACCTAATGTACAACTGCCAAAAGATTAGTGGTTGTTTCAAAATAGGAACTAAACAGTTTAACATCAACTATAGTGCAGGTAAGTTAAATAATAAAAATCGAGTTGGAAAAAACAAAAAACTATAGCAATTAAGGAAATGACACCTTCCTATATTCTATGACCAATTATACTAAATTTAAAATTAGCAATTATTTCAATAATTCATAATCATAATACTTTTTAAGTAATCATAGGTCAATTTTTGGACTAGTCAAATACACATGACCAATCTGTCACCCGTGAAAATAATTATTTAATTTACCACTAACTGAAACAGGTATTTCTATACCTTATAGACAGAAAACTCAGCTAAGAAACTGTGCAGTCTAAAATGAATATAAATCAATCATTATGACAGAAGAACTTATTTGAGAGTCAAAATGAACAAAATATTCTGTGTCAGCAAAATGTCTCTTGTCAAAATCTACTTTTTAAGATTTCATTATAATGTACTAAAACAAATGTCCTTCCCAACTCTATGGAGAAACAAATCTTAAATCATCCTAATTCAAACCTACTAGTTAGAAACACACAAATACCTTCTGGCTATGAAATGAATTGCTTATTGTCACACCAGATTTTAAAGTAAAGACCTTAAAGGGCTTCAATTCCAAGCATGTTACCAAGAATTTTCACCACTCTTCTCTTTATTTTCTTTTCTCTTTTTTTGCAGTTTTTGGCCGGGGCTGGGTTTGAACCTGCCACCTCTAGCATATGGGGCTGGTGCCCTACTCCTTTGAGTCACAGGCACCGCCCTACCACTATTCTCTTTTTAGATTATTATTAATAAAAACAATGGGAGCAGTAGTACATATAAATTAATTTTACAAATAATTTATATATAAATTACTTAAGAGCCAGGCAGGTAGGAGAGTTTATGGCAGTTTTCTTTATATTGTATACAGTAACCATAATCAAGATAAATTCCTATTTAAAAGATTAAGAAAGGCTTGGCGCCCATAGCTCAGTGGTTAGGATGCCGGCCACATACTCTGAGGTGGGCAGGTGTGAACCTGGCCTGGGCCTGCTAAACAACAATGACAACTGCAACAAAAAAAATAGCCAGGGGCAGTAACTGTGGCTCAGTGAGTAGGGCGCTGGTCCCATATACCCAGGGTGGTGGGTTCAAACCGAGCAGGCCAAACTGCAACAAAAATTAGCTGGACATTGTGGTGGGCACCTGTAGTCCCACCTGCTTAGGAGGCTGAGGCAAGAAAATAGCTTAAGCCCAAGAGTTTGAGGTTGCTGTGAGCTGTGATGCCACAGCACTCTACCTAGGGCGACAAAATAAGACACTGTCTCAAAAGAAAAAAAAAAAATAGAAGCGCACTGGATAATCAATAAGTGAAGGTAAATAAAAGCTTTTAAATAAATAACTAAAAGATTAAGAAGAATGTAATATCAGATTTAATGTTATTCAGCAGATACATATTAGACAATGTATAGAGAAGGAATGCATTTTTTTTTTTTAGACAGAGTCTCACTTTGTTGCCCTCAGTAGAGAAGTGCTGTGGCGTTATCATAGCTCACAGCAACCTCAAACTTCTGGGCTTAAGCAATCCTCTTGCCTCAGCCTCCTAATAGTTGGGACTACAGGCACCCACCACAACACCTGCCTATTTTTTAGAGATGGGTGGGGTCTTGCTCTTGCTCAGGCTGGTCTCCATCTAATGACCTGAAGCAATCTACCCATCTCAGACTCCCAGTGTGCTGAGATTACAGATGTTGCATTTACTTAAAAGTTTTTGAGCACATTTTGTGTGCTAAAAAATAGACAGGTAGATGGTCCCTGCCCTCTAAGAACTTATAGTCCCTTAGAGAATGAAAACTAAAAGAAAAATAGTCCTTTTTTCCTTTTTTCTGGTGAAATAGAGTCTTTCTTTGTCACCCTCAGTAGAGTGCCATGGTGTCACAGCTCACGCAGTAACCTCAAACTCTTGGGTTTAAGTGATTCTCTTGCCTCAGCCTCCCAAGTAGCTGGGACTCCAGGCGCCCGCCACAACACCCAACTATTTTGAGAGACAAGGTCTTGCTCCTGCTCAGGCTGGTCTTAAATTCATGAGTTCAAGCAATCCACCTGCCTCCACCTCCCAGAGTACTAGGATTATAGACATGAGCTACTGCAGCCAATCCTTCTATTCCTAAATGAATCCTCATAACATACTATTATCAGTATTAACATGAACCAATTTTATCCAGTGATGAACTTTAATGACTCAGAAAATATCAAGACTTTCAAATTAAAATAGGAATAAGTCCTTCTTAGCAGAGATTAAGTAAAATCTCCCATTATTATCTCCATTCAATCACAATTTAACACTCCTCCCTTCATCTTATAACCCACACAGTTCTCAGCTCGGCACCAATAGCTCAGTGAGTAGGGCAATGGCCACATACACTGAAGCTGGCGGGTTCGAGCCCGGCCTGGGCCTGCTAAACAACAATGATAACGGCAACAAAAAAATAGCTGGGTGTTGTGGTGGGCACCTGTAGTCCCAGCTACTCAGGAGGTTAAGGCAAGAGAATCACTTAAGCCCAAGAGCCGAAGGTTGCTGTGAGCTGTGACGCTGCGGCACCCTACCAAGGGTGACATAGTGAAACTATCTCAAAAAAAAAAAAACAAAAACCCACACACTTCTCTTTTTCACATAGTTAGTTATCTCAGTAATCAACTCTAGATTTATGACTTTACACATTCCACATGTGTTACCTGGAGGTTTAAAAATAAAACAAGTAGTGATAATTGGCAGCACAAGACTCAAGTTTTAAAAATGAAACATATTTTCAGTTGTCTATTTCTACGATTGTTCCTGTAAAAAAACCTGCAATATAAAGAACACACTAAAAATAAATACCATATTCTTAAGAGTAAAAAGAAAAAAGAATCTTCCCTTCAACTAGTTTCCTACCCTTAAATGTGGAAAGTCAGCTATTCAGTGACCATACTATCAGATATCAGGGACAATGTAACATTTTTTTATGCACCTTTCAATTTTTATAGGAACTAATTTCTTTGAAATACAAATAAAACCAACTTTAAGTGAAAGCACTTACAAGAACCTTTGATCAGAATCAATATCTTTATATAATCTGCTTCTGAAGCCTTCATTTAAAAAAATAGTAATTATAAGATTATCAAATTAGAAACAAGGCTATTCTAATTTTATTGACTAGACCTTTTAGAAGTTTAAACTCTACAACCTTCAGAGAAGCAGTCAAAGATCCCACGTCTACAAAAGTAGGCAGGGGCAACAGAATATCTAGGTATATAAGCGCAAGAGAGGAACAGTGGCTTTTCTGCACATCTCTTTGAACTACAATTACATCACATATATAGAGTTTTAAAAATAAAATATAAGAACAGGTTTAAATCTACCATAACTGTCCCTGAAAATCAAACCTTTGCAAATATCTGGCAAAGGCAACTATAAGCAATGATCTAAAACTCTAATATCCAAAGGTTCTAAGAACCATTTCAGATCTTCAAATAAAAGCTTTCCCTAAGAAAAATGTACAGTGTATTTCTAACTAAAAATTGAAAATTTTTGCAAAACAATGTTTTTCTTATAGCATGTAGATCCCCCAAAAGATGATAAACTCTTTATTCTTGCTTTGTGCCTTAAGACATAATCTGCTTTTATCCTTTAGCAGAATATGAACCAGCTACCAGGCTGACAATGCCAAGAACCATGACAAAATGGATTATTAATGAGAAACTGAACTCCAGAACTCTATTAATTTATGTCTTCCTGTCGGATCCAAAAGATATATCAGCCTTCTCACTCAAAAGAAAAAAATGCCAACACTGTACTTTGTTTTAAAGTTCTCCACAGATGAAGAATTCATTATCCAAAGTACAGTTCTGTTATTTCAGGCTTTCTTGTAGAATAAAGAATCTTTATCAAATGGCTAAGAAAGCTGCTGACAAGTGCAAGTACCTTGCAAAATATATTTACGTCAAACATTCACTGAGAAAAACTGGGGGGAGGGACAGGAAAAAGGTGAAAGCCTCCATAACATTCCTGTCCCCACCCTGTCCTGGCAGTCTTTGGAAAACTAAACCCTTTTGATTCCAGTTATAAAACAGTAAGCAGTATTAATATAACTTCATGTTTGCAGGCTTTTAAAATTCCTAATTACACTAATTATTCTGACATGAGGGGAAATGATCTCACAAGTGAAGAGAAGAATGTGTGATTTCTTTATGCATAAACAACAATGTTTAAGTGACATAAAATATCCTTTTAAGCTTCCATAAAAAAAAAAAAATTATCTAATCTTTGCTTATCATAATATTTATGAAATAAAAAATCAGAGAGGAAAAATTGCTATAATGTACTCTGTGTGACCTCTGCTTTCTACAGAGAACGAAAACAGTCTTTTGCTTTTCAATCCCCATCAAAGTGGAGTAAAAGGAGGGACAGCATTCCCGTGCTCACTGCCATTAATCATTGCTTTCTTCAAGCAAGTGCGTATTAATTTCTGTCATCCCAAACATCATCGAGTATTGTTACAGCACCGTTCACTCCTCATTCACCACCAGTTGTTACCAGTTTCCCTACACTGAGCAGAGACAGGGTGAATCGTGTGGATTTCAGTGTTAGAGGCCTTTATCCCTGGGGTGCTGACACCAATTAAGCCATTTCAAGAAGAAATGAGAACAGGCCCAACCCTTCCATGTAATAAGAGCCTGCACCTAGCTTTGGCAGGTTGCCATTTTCTCTGGCTTCACACTATACAAATACTCTTCTCCACATCCTTCTGAATGATTCAAGCTGTTTACATGTAATCGGCAACAATATCTTTTTGTTCATTTCTGCAGGTTCAAACTTAATGCCCAACACAAACTCACACAAAAGACTTTGAAAATCTATATGGTAATCCAGAAGGACAAATGCTATTATTACAGAATCATTAATACTAGGTTAGGAAATAAAAGCATATAGTCTCTTTAATCCTGTGACAATTTTCTTTTTTAAAAAGAGCATTTAAAGAAAAATTAAATTGCAAAAGCTATAGCTTTTCTCAAACTGGACTAATTGAAGATAAAGTATTTTACTCCACTGGCTCCATTTCAGGTACTGTATTTGCCAAGAGACTTCATATACACAGGAATATAAACCACATACATCTTGTATAAATGGCACAGTTTGTGTCCAGTTTAAAAAGCTTATTACCAACACTGTATTGACATTCACTTTCCTTCCGAATCTTCAGTCAGGCACTAAAGGCTATGCTTTGTAAAAGTCAAAAAACAAAAAACAAAAACATTGCTTAAGTGACTTTAATTAATATTATTTTTGCATCACTAAATATAGAGATCCATCAAACTCTTTCACAATATTGTTGATTTTTTTTTGACCGCTTTAGATCTAATCAGTCTCCTTGTTTTAGACATTTACATCTGCTTTTAAGTTTTTATGGTTGCCTGTTGGCAGGCAGCAAAGTGGAGCTGTCGATGCTACTGCAGAATAATGCAAGGTTTGTTATGAATTAAATATTAGAAACCTTAACACAGCGGCCAATAAGAATTATTTGCCTTATTAAAGCAGCAGAAGACGCTGATTAAATTTTCATTGCATTGCAGTCTTTTTCCCATTTCTGCTTTCAATTCATCATTCTAATGTATGAAAGGCTCGCCGAATAATGGCAGGGGGACTTAATTTCTAGAATGCAAATATAGCAAAGAAAATACCATAAATACCCTCCCAGAAAACATTAAACAGTCAGTTCTAATTAAGTGAATACTAACTAAGTAAATATTCTCTTAAAGGGAAAAAAATAACTCAAACATCAAGAATTCAAAAAGGAAAGCACAATTACCTATATTACAAATATATACAGATATACATTGTGGGTGGACTGTATTTTTTTTAGAAATTGCACTTTTGCAATCAACTCCTTTGAAGGCCTTGAGCACTTTGAAGAAAGGGAATACAGTCATGATTGTACTCAGCTCTGCACAGTTTCTGTAAATTTAATATTTTTTACAAGAAAGAAATAACAAGAAGGGTAATAAAACAATGTACGTAAAGTAGCACTCAGCCAGAATAGCAACTAGCATTTCTAAATTCTGACATTATGTTTTAAATTTACAACATTTACTATTGTAAATATATTTAGGGAATAAATTGCCCCTGCAAAAATACTGTAATCGTATGTCCTATAGTGAAGGTTGTTCACATTTCTGCCTTAATGTGAGGAAGAAAATGAACTTCAAGTATCCATTTCCCCCAGAGAAAATCTCTTCCTTGAAACTCTGCAACTAATGAAATGGGGATCTATAAATAGCAGCATCATTACCATGAGAGCCTCTGCTCCGTACCAGTCCCTGCAGCTGACCCTCTTCATACTAATAACTACCAGACTTCAGTCTCATTCCTCCATAGGGTGATCAATATTAGGACAGTTAAAAATGTGATGGAAATTTAACCTACAGAAATGGTATTTAACTAAAGTTTCCTTAAAAAATAGTGCTACCTATGCTTAGTATCTTTCTGCTCAGACTTTACTGGAAAGGTGGTAGTTTTCTGGGTATTATTTTGGCTTTCTTTAAATTTTATCATTATTATTAACTGAAATGAGTAGGGCTCTGTAGCTTTTTCTCTAATGTTACAAAGATGTGCGTCATGACAAGACAAAAGCCATAATACACCTGAAATGCTCCCTGCTGAATCTCTCTCGATGAACCTCATTAAAATG
>CAUYQV010181993.1:12500-27728 GCA_963574575.1 Galagoides demidoff
AAAATCAATTTCCTGTACTAGTTTCTATTCCAAGTTGAAAATGATATATCTGACTATGAATTCCAACTACCTTCATCCACAGTGGGTTTTTTTTAAAGAAAGGTAGCAGGAGAAAATAAAGGAAAAAAAAACTTCTAAGACCACCTAAGTCAATCTTCCGTCATTTAAGAACAGTTCAATAGTAAAAATAAGATGTACATACAAAGTTTGCCATTTAACTTATATATATTTTTAATGTTATTCCACTCATCAGATGCCATTCAAGTATTTTGTAAGTCCTTCCCAATAATTCTTCCATAAATTCTTTTTTGTATCTGGAAGTTGTAGAAACCTTCTATTTAAATAGTAATAATGCAATTTCAAAAGCTTTTTGTTCCTATTTCAGTCAAAAATAACTTCTATGTTTTAAATGAAATTTTGCAAGTAATCAGAAACTAATGAGGATTCACTGTTTAGAGAATCCAAGAAGGGAGAGAGAATTTAAAGTAACTACGTATTTCATTTAGAAAAGCAGCTAACGTGTAGGTGCACTAAGTCCTCTTCATAGAGAAATGTAATCAGGATTGTCTCAGGAGAGACTCTCATCCCCCTCTCTGTGTGAGATTCCCAGCTCTTATTAACATTAAAGGGCACCACACACGCACACTAAGGAGATGCCAGCCTTGGTTGGTAGTGTGCATGCATGGCAGCTGTGGTGACTAAATAATCCATATGGCTCTGAAGAGAAGTTATGGTTTATCCGGTCTAGAGTCACAGCTATAGTGCTGGAATTCAAACACCAGAACTAAGCCCCAATACGAATGCCTTACCCAGCCTCTCCCATCTAACTACATACAGGCATCATAGAGCAGCGCTGTGCAATTCTCTACATGTACAGGTCCAAGTTACATGTTTGAGTAAACCTTAATCTTTTCGTAGGCCATGGCCTCTTTCCCCACAGCCATCCTAGTATTGGTTCATGCATTTCTCTCTAAAATACAAAAAATATCACAAAGTAACTTTATAGAGAAAAATGCAAAAGCCTGGCTTAAACCACAAAAGTCAAGCAAAATCAGAATGACGTATAAAACTCCATCTTCAACATGAAAATTAAATAATACAGTAATCTTACATGAGATAGATGTTGAAATAAAAATTCCACAGGTGGTGTAAAGAGCAGAATTTAACCACTAATTATAATTGTTCCAGTTTTTATGGATTCAAGTCAGAATCTTAAAGCTCATTTAATCTAGCTTCCTAAAGTCCAATTCAACAACTTCTTCCATCCTTCCCTAGTGAATATCCTTGTGAAGTTCCATTTAGTGACACTGGTGCACAAACCCATACATAAAAGTCTATACTTCTGAAAAGAGTTAACTCTTAACAGTTCACTAGCCATGTTAAAATTATGTTTTAGGAAAAGTTAAAATTATGTTTTAGGAAAAAAAGACTGGATGATGCAAAATTCTTAACACATTTTTATATAGAGTACAATAAAAACTTACTTGGTATCTTCAATAAGTTCGATTAATATTTAAAAAAATTCTATAACATTACATTTAAATAATCATAGGACGGGGGAAAAAAAATCCACCAATGTTCTAGAAGCTTCTCTAGACCTTTCAATCAATTTTATTTATATGCAAAACCAAGAGAAACTTTAAAAAAAAAAAAAAAAACAAAGCTCCTCCTGATGCTAAAGCTCTCAATTTACTGACAGGCAAATGGCTTCATGCTGCCACTTAATCTCATTTCTTGCATAATGCCCTCTAATTAGCATATCAAAGTGAATTAATACTTCTAGGGCATTAGCAATGGGGAAATCTGCTCCAGGCTCACAATAGCAGTTAAGAGAGAGCCAAGAAATCCTCAAAAACACCACAAACCACTTTGCATTGCAAAACTGTTCAATTTATTTATCCTCTCTCTCTAAACACTTTTACCGCACACTGTTTTACTACTGTTCACCAAACAAAATGATAATTGCCAAAGTTACCAGCATCTGTAATGCCTGTTTAGAATCTTAATTTAGATTATGTTGCAGATAATTTCTATATGGAACCATTTGTTCTATTATAAATGTTAATATAGAGATAGTGGAAATGTTGACATTCTCAATTAGTTAATTTGAATTTGAAATAAAATTTTATGGGATTTTAAAATTTATGAATTTTTTTAACGTAAAAAGCCACCTGCTGGACTCTCATGCCTCAGAAATAAGCTTTGAAAACTGATGTAACACATAAAACAAAACAACAACAAAAAAATCATTTTACCATAACATGTTTTAAATCCCCCCAAATAATGGCTTAAACACTATGAGAAATCATCAGCATTAAAAGGACTATATACCAAGTCTACATAAATATGATCACCAAAAAAAGGTATTGTTCAAACAGTTTAACATTTTAAAGCACTTAAAACTGAAAAGAAAACAATACAAAAATTTTTATCCATCAATATTTTTGTTTCAGTATTAATCTGTTGATATTATGTAGATGCAGTCATCAAAAAAATGACATACCAATTCAATTTAATACATTCTATCATACCACCTTTTTAAAAACTAGATACATACTTGAATCTAATGCCAAAACAAACTACAAACATATTTATGGAATGTATCTATGATAAAATAATAAAGAGTTATGGTTTCAATTATGCCTAAAAAAGGGATAAATTTTGAATCAAGTATTGAAGATTAATGAAATTTATTTTCTAATATGTTCTGTGTCTGAAGGTATAAAAAGAAAGTATATTTTTCCAGTGGCTTACTAAAGCATTACTTATTAATTTATTTGCTAAATGTAACACTATCACCAGTTTAACCGTAATAGCAATTTATCAGATTTACTTCTGTAACTTCACAAAAAACTTCTCTGATAGCCAGTTCTGAAAAATGTTGACCAATTTATACTATACAGTGATGTAAATTATTTAACCTCATCATACTTAAAAGAGTCAAATGGCCTACAAGAGTAGAGCAAATGCTTGAAAAGGTCAACATGGGGTGGGGGGGCTAACATGCAAGCTTTGTTATTCAGTTACTACCTAAATCATGCTGATCACACTGATAAATGGCCAAAACACAAGCCTACTGAGAAAACAAATAAAACATTATTCTCATGGTGTCAATATTGAACCAATAAATATCTAAAGATGTTCAGAGGTATAAGAATAGAAGAAAAATAGTCTAATCCCTCATTTAACTTGAGTGTTAAGTATTTATTCTGAATAGATACCTCAAGGTTGAAAAAATCAAGTGATGACTGACTAGGGTGCGGTTCATGAAATGCAGTTTCAATTCTTATAGTCCCACTTCTTATAATGTAACTTCATCCTATACCAAGCTACCTACCATAAAGTATCAAAATACAAAAACACCAAGTAAGATACTAATTTACATCTGCCATACAAGTAGCCTTTCATAAAATTTATCAATTGTAATCTAAAAGTACAAGCAAAATTAATTAAAAGGAAAATCATTATAGTATAATAAACACACATAAGTATATCTTATGAAAGCCGATGAACCAGTGTACTCTTTAGGGCAAGTCAGGCCTCCTTTGCCAGTGTATTAATATACTTCTGATTCAGAATAAAATCATGTAAATGAATAATAAAATAACATAGTAAAATCCCACATAAAATACCAAATACACAAATCTGTAATAAAATGAGATTTACTGAAACTGATGGGCAAGAGAATTATTTGCACAGATCAAGTTAGTATTGACAAGAGGGTTCAATATACAGTATTTTTATTGGGAAGAAAAAAGAAAACAAGGAATAGAGTTAGGTAACTGCCTCACATTTAAAAGATATTATCTACATGATACTTTAGATAATGAAGTTCTAAACCATCTTGGTAGTGAGATTTTTTTTCCAGGTTTCCTACAATTGTATTATACATACTATAAGGATGGGAGAAGAAGAATAAAGAAAGTTAGAAAAACACTGTTCTTTTACATCCTCCCTCAAAACTATAAAAGCTCCAGTAAGATACACAAATCTATAATAGGAAAAAAAAATTTATAAAATATTCTTAAACTGTTGCAATGTAATTTATGACATTTCCAAAATATCAACTTTATATTATTCTGTCTAATCATTTAATATTTCTAAGCAAACAGACCATAATATCCGTCTAAAATTAATCTGAAATTTAAAACATTAAAGATCACTAAAATTTGCTTCAAAATAATTTTGGGACGGTGAGAAAAAACAAGATTGGCCAATTGTTGCTAATTATTGAAGGTGGACGGTGGAAGGTGGACGGTTCATGGAGCATTCGAGATTTTCTTCTCTCTACATATATTTATGTTTAAAGTTGTTATCCATAATAAGCCTTTGAAAACTAGAAAATAAATTCATCAAAGCATAACAAGGAATCATATACAGGACAGAAGGTGCATGTTTTTAAAACTTGCAACAAATGATATTTATATTGGAAATAGTACAAGAGCAACTTAAAAGCATATGCAATAAAAACTACAACATTAGACTAATATATACAACAATCTTCACTTTTCTTGTTAAATTTTCACTTGAAAAATTCTGGGTTTTTAATACGTTGAGAGTTATATAACACTATACAAAGAAAAATATAACAAATTTTCATGGAAGCCTTAAAAAGGGAAAACAGACCAGAAAAGACTCTAGTGAGTCTCTAAACCTGTAGGTTCAGAATTAAATCAGGAGGTGATGACTGAGAGTACTGCCTTTTCCCTTTGAAAGCTGGTCACACTTATAGCAATAAAGATCAAAGCTTTAATCTCCTATCATATACTAAATGCAAATAAAAACTCATTTGCAAGCTACACTCTAGTTCTAGTTTTGATACCTAAAATTCTTATAACTCTTTCTAGGGAGGGTTCCTTAAAAGTAAGCATTTTTACTAGTCATTTTCTTCTTCTCCTTAAACATAAAAAATACTTCAACCAGCTCAACCAGCCAAGCAGGCCTTTCTCTTCCCCTGCGGACACCTCCTGCAGTAGAGAAGTTCATTAAGTTTTATGATCTCCCCAAGTCAGTCCTGCTTATAAGCCTCACAAAGGCTACAAATCTGGCAAACCATCATGTATGCCATTAGACATTACTAGTAAATGAACGCTATTTAGGGTTTGTGGTGGCAATAAATCAGAGTTTGGTTGGCAGCTATCAACATGGAGTGTTTTACCCTACTGTTTAAAAAAGAAAAGGTGTTGATTTTTTTTAATATACAACATTTTTTTACAATATGATTCAGATTAGATACTAAAATATCAGATTTTCATTAAAAAATAATTTTTTTCTTGAAAAAGAACCACTTCCTTTAAACTCACAATTAGGGGTTTTGGCAATTTTGAGGACTGCCAAAAATTTTTGAGGATCAAACATTCCACAAAGGAAAGCACTTCAACAGTCACAATTAAAGTAGCCAAAAAGGTGAGGGAACACAAAGTATACAGATAAGCAGAACTCTTAGGCATCAAAGATTTTTAATAAAAAATATATGGCAAAATATGGCTTTAAAAAATCAGGAGAAAAATCTTAACAGCAACAATTATCTCACTGGTTGCTTCCTTAGTTTAAAACGAACAAATATCTTGAGTTTAAAGCTTTTTACTTTTCAGTTGCCTTTAAAAGGCATAAATACCACATTTCAACATTTCTGCCTGAAAAATAATTGGATAATAAATTTTACAAAAAAATACATTTTCAAGAAAAAGCATCTTATAGTATAAGTATACTTTTCTTAACTCTGAGCAAGAAAATAATAAAATTATAGCAGATTGCCCATTTAGATGTCAAAAGGGAAAATACCTTTTCATATCTGGTAAGGAGGAAAAACAGATGTTTTCCAGACTAAATCCCTCATGTGCATCAAAACTGGCAGTGTTCACTGACTGATCAGAAACCTTAACATCTATTGGCAGATTTACAAATACATAGAATTTTTTTAATGATTTTGTCTTATTTTAAAAGAAAAGCACAACTGAAAGACATTATTCACTGAAGTGACAGTTCACCCCAACCCCTCTATTATGCAGAATAGAGTCATCACATCATGTTCCTGGTTTCTATTCACAAATGACTAAGTAAACTTTCTCTATTATAAAGAATTAATCTCTGGGTACTATATTGTTAGATTAAATAAAATGATTTCAAGAAAAAGCATTATACAACATAAACATATAATACAATGCTTGTTTTATAAGTTCATGTTTCAGAAGCGTGACTATGGAAGCAGATGAGGGGGTGGGCCCTGGAATTTGCTGCCCCACTTTATTTGCTTTGGTAACACTAATGTCTACACAGCTGTTTTATTTCAAATTGAGGATTCTGAGTCCCTGTCTCATTCTCAGACTAGTTTTGGAGGGTGAGGTGAAGCTATGGGTAATAGGGGGAGAAAAGAGAGGAGAGAAAGAGCTTCACCCCCATCAATCACACAGTACTTAAATCCCACCCCTCTTGAGCTGAGAGTAGCTGGCAGGAAGATGCCTCTGCCCAGACAGCCGCCTTTACTCTTTATAGGCTACTGGCTTTTTACAAAAGAGATAACGTGCAAACTTGGATCCCCTGGCCAAAGCACAGAAAGAAGATTTAATTTACAAGTTATCACTAAAAGCTCCAGAAACAATTTCAAAACACAAAAATGTCTTTTGTCAGCTACCTCTTGCTTCTTAAATAGCAACAGTCCCACCAAAGCTCTCTCTGCCAGAAATCCCAGACTCTGAAAAGACTTGTTTCCTTTTCGTAACTCACCTTTGACATGTGGTTGACCATACTTTCCTTCAGAATGTTGTAACTAAGTCCTGTGCAAATAAACAACTAGAGGACTTATGCTTCCTAATTGAATTCTGCCTGCTGCTAAATGTCTAAACATGAAAAGCAGTTTGCTGGGTTTGGTTCTCAAGCTGACTAGGCCAAAACCTTAAAAAAAAGCAAAAAAAATAAATACAAATCATGAGAAGAGGGGAAGGGAGAGGTATCAAGCCCCTCTGCCTAGTAAGATAAGGATGTATAAAGTTGAATTAATCTTAATATTCACAACATAGTCAATACCCCAGTGCTTAGCTGTCAGCAGAAACTGAAGTGGAGCCCTGATAGCAAGAAAACCCTTGGACATTAAGCAACATAATTTACTGAGAATTGCACACTTTCAAGGCTTCTAAATAAGAATCTTCGAGATTTAAATTAGATGTCTTATTTTATAGTCAGATAACAATTAACTACCGTTTTAAATCACAATGCTTACTAAAGGTAGCTAAAAATCAACATACATTAAAAGTTAGTAATTTAAATGCCTATGGTTTTCAAAATGCAAAATGAAAAAGAATCACTCAGCATTAAGAAACCATACTCATGTGAATGTACAGCAAGAAATGTATTCTTTAGGCTCTCTTTATTATTTGCTGTTAATTATGGTTTAGCATGTATATTTAATAGATGGCAATAACCCATCATCTTTTCTTGATTAATCTTAGGATCAGAATAGTACTGCAAAGTGGAAAATCTGTTTAGAAGAGGGACAACTCAAATATCAACCTAATAATTATATGCAATATGGTATTATTTGTACACTCAATTTAAACACAATCACATTTAACCTTTTAAATAGCATCACTTGGATGCTGCTATCTCTTGGACTTTAACTTTTTCTATCACTTCAACATAAAAAAGGCAACTTTAAAATACCATATACCAGACACACACGCAAACCAACAGCAAAGCTTGTTTAATGCACTTGTTTGCCATATAAAAGGAAGATAATGCCAAATACAAACTAAAATACCTACATTAAATCCCTACTTCAATTGAGCCATTATCTCACCTCAACTAAAATATCTTCAATTAAGAAAGTCTAGGGGAAAAAAAAGTCTGAAAAGAAAGTTACATTGAAATGAATTGTCAAAAATTTGCCTAATATACACCTATAGTTTTCAGTTCAGGACTTCTGCAAAACCGGTCCTCTCATAAGATATCTTCCCTGACTTGCACACTTTAAAATTGTTTAACCTTCATCTGTAGACCTTTTTCTACTTTGTACTTTAGACAGGGTTACAAGTGTAATGACCTCAAGACATAAAATTTAACGAAAGCATTAATACATGTAATACATTGAATATGACAATACAAATAATTACCCTTCCTCAATTCTTAAAAGTAATCTTTCCACCTAAAACAGTAATTTAAGCGTGCTACTCGAGTCTGTTGAATTGCATCTATTCTTCTATCTGTGGAGCTGAAGCTCAACGCTGTCTAAGTAAAACAAAGTTCGGGCTATGCTTCTCCCGGGAACTCGGTCCTGGCATCCAGTCTCCCGTTGCTCCTTTTAAAAACTGACACACAAACAAGGCGGAAAGGAGACTGGAGAGAGCGGCTGGCGCTCCGGGCCCTCCCCACCTGCAGGCAGGGACGGCCGCCTCAGGACGGAGACCCTGCCCTATCCGCACCTACACTTCATTTTACACCAGGAGGAGAACGGAAAAATTGACTCCAGATTTATTGCAGTTTTTTTCTCAAGATCAGGACGTGCGAAGGAGAGAATGATCAAAGATGGCGGTGCCCAAAAGCAGCAGCTCTCAACTGGAGAGTCGAAGAGTAGCTCCGACCCCACCTCGGGGGTCTTTCGGCCCACTGCGAGGCGCAGCCTCTTACCTGTTTTCTCTTTGATCTCACACAGGACGCTGAAGAGCGCGGGTTTCATTCTGTGACAGTTCAGGGCATGTTTCCTAAAAAACAAATAGCAAAACACAAAGGTATTAGCATCACCTATGGAATAATATGGCGCCTTCCTTTAAGTTAGACCCAAGATTTAATTTCAGCCCCCTATTTTGTAAGTCTCTTTTGGACCATGGGAAGTCAATAAAAACTCAAGTTGACTAGCTTGTGACAGCCAGCAAGCCTCGGCGGCAGAAAGCTCCAGCTGGAGCGAAGCGAACGACCCCTCTGCCCGACAGGCAGCAGCCTCGGCGACCACAGACCCGAACCCGCGCGGGAAGCCCCGCTCCAGGGACAGGCAGTGGCCACCCAGGGGTAGGGACCGGCGCGGAGGGGCTCCGCGCCCGCCCTCCGTAGATGGAGCGGGCGCAGAGCGGCCGGCCGGCCGACTGCGGCCAGCGGGCGGGTGACAGCTCCGCAAAGTTTGCCAGGCGGCCCTCCCTCCCCGAGAACTTGGCCGCTCGCACCCCGACCCGCCAAGGAACCGCCCATCGCCCAGCGCCGGGCTGGGGCGGCAGCCCGCACCGCGGGGTTGCCCCGCGGCTAAGGAGAGCGGGCGCCGGGACTCCGGGCCAGAGGAGAAAGTTGTACTTCCCTCCGGCGCGGCCCGGGGCCCTGCTCCAGCGGCGCGCGCGGGGGTCCAGCGGGAGGTTTAAATCCGTGGGAGGGGGCCGGGCTACGAGAGGACAGGACAGGGTTGAAAAGAAAAACCCAAAATCCGCGCCGCACCAAGTCCGTCCCGAGCCCTAAGAGCAACTTTGCCTACTCCCGCCTGGGAAGGGGGGCGCGGGCAAGTCCCCCAGAGGCAGGGGCAGGCGGCGGGTTTTCCGAGAAAGTTCCTGGCCACGGGCTGAGGCCCTTGCCCCGGGCGCCACCCCGGGCCCCGACACTGCCGCGGGCCCGGCTCCCGCACACACACAAAAGATGCTTAATGAGACGACACCAACTTTGCTTGCGCCTCGTCCAAGCTCTGGTCGGTGATGGTCATGATCTGGTGGAGGATGTCGCCGATGTCCTGCTTCCTGCCGTCGCCGTCCGCCCCTTCGTGGCCGTGCGGGGGAGGCGGCAGGGCCATGCCCCCCTGCACCGAGTGGCCGGCCAGGTTCACCCCGGCCAGAGTCTGCAGCATCCTGGATTGATCGTCCATCCCGCCGCTCGCGGGCGGGAGCGGGCGGCGGCTGAGGCGAAGGCTGAGGCGGCGGCGGCGGCGGCAGCGACGAGGGAGGAGAAGAAAGAGGGGGAGGGGGAGGGGGAGGCGGCCGCTCGCTCCCCGCCCGCGCGGGGAGGGGGCGGCCCGGCCGGCGGGGCCCGCGGCTGAGGCGGTGCGGACCGGCGCCCGGCTCTGGCTTCCGCCGCCGCCGAGGCTGGAGAGAAGCGGCGGGCGGAAGCGCCGGGCTCCGCGGTGGTGGCGAAGGCGGAGGCAGCGGCGCCCGCTGCCCTCACGCGGCCGCCGCGCCGCCTTCTAGCCGCCGCTCACCCCGCCGGGCGGCCCAGAGCAACTTGCTCCTCTGAGCCGGCCGAGTTGCCGGGACGCCCGCCGCCCCCCTCGCCAGCCTGCGCACTCCCCTCCCTCGGCCGCCGCCGCCGCCGCCTCCGCCGCCTCAGTCGGGCGGGATCCGAGCCCCGGCGGCCCCGGGGGAGGGAGCGGCGGCGGCGGGCGGCGGCGGAGAAGGAGGCCGGCGGGCGGGCCGCGGGGATCGAGGGGGGCGGAGGACGAAAGTTTGGGAGCGGGCGGGCCGGCGCGGCGGGGGCGCGGAGCCGGGTGGAGGGCCCCGGAGGGCCGCGCGCCGGGCGGACAGCAGATTGATGGGCCGGGAGAAGTCGCTGCCGCCACTGCTACAGCCGTGCACCCAGCCAGCAGCCGCCGCGGACCGGGCTCGAAGGCCGCTCGGCTGAGGGATTGACAGGCTGCCAGTGCCACTCACTCACTGCGGCCCTGGCGCCTGGGGGGAGGGGCGGGAGTGAGCGGGAGGGCGGGGGAGCTCTCCGCACGCCCCGCCCCCGAGGGCGGTGCGCGTGCTCATTGGGCCTTATGCCTCCCGCCGCCGCCGCTGGCACCACCCCCGGACCTCGGCCCGCCCCCTCTGGCCTCTGATCCCAGCGCCTGAGAGTATGCCACCGGATCCTCGCTCCTCTCCGCGTCCTGGTCCCCTGAATGGGCCACCCGGGCCCGCAAATGTTGTGCCGGCACCCCGACTCCAGCTCCCTACTGGTAGCAGTCATGGATGGGAGGATTGTGTATGGGACAAGGGACAACTCGTTCCAAAGCTAGCGTATGGTACCCAGCAGCACCCCTGAGCTTCACGCCTCTGAGAGCGCCTGATACACTTTCCCGCGCTTCAAGTCAGGGGGTGGTACCCTCTGGGTACCCATCCCGAGCCAATCGCATTGCGCTCGGAGCCGAACGGGGCGGGAGAGAGGCAAGAAAGGGCTGTCCCAATTGGAGCGTTCGAAAGGTCCTGGACAGAGGCGGGGAAAGATTGGCGGGGCCCCGCCCTCTCCCTCGGTCGCCCTAGTAACCAAGCGGGTGCTGCTCGGAGTTAGCGCTAGCGCCGGGCCCTTGCGCTGTCCCTCAAGGAATGACTAGTTAGAGGTGGGCGTCTGCTGTCTCGCATGCTTGAAGTCTGAACTGAGCGGAACTGAGTGCGATACACTTTGCCTTGAAAGAACAGAAAAAAGTGGATCTGGGAGGAGGAAAAGTGCCTAAACTCCAGAACTAATTTCAAGGTTTAGAATACTTTTACATACTCTGCAACTCCCCATAATCTAGGGATTACTCTTTTGGCAGTGTTTGCTAGTAAGATGCCTCCAGAAGCACCCAATCTGCAAAAACGAGCTCTTTATTGCAAAGGTACATTTGTCCAGATTGGCTTTTACTTTTCAACTTACCCTATCACTATGAGTCCTTTAATTTTAGTTACTCTGGCCACTGATTTTCCTATCTCTGACACTTATATTGTACTCTACCTACAAATAGCTAAAGGGTCACATTGTTTTGGAATCTGGACCTCCACCTCCACCTCAGGAAGACCTGAGCTTTCTCTTAAGCTGATTTCCCAAGCGGGAGCTTCAACACGTTTTGCGCATATTGGATTCATGGAGCTCACCCTAGATGAGTCATTTGGATAGATGGTTCTGAAAAGTCTCCTTGTTGCTTCCCCAAACTCAGTAAGCTGTCTTACCTGAAACCAAAAATAGGGGTGTGCGGATATGAAAAATGGCTTTTACGCGGCAGGGTTTAATGTAGGACAAGCAGTTCTTTAAATGCCAGATGGATTCTTGGAATGAAGCAAGCTACTCAGTTCCAGATTCTTTCCTTCATATGTTGTGTGTACTTTTAAATACTCCCCACTGCAAAGCTAATAGCTAAGCTTACAGTTAGGCAAGCTAAAATCTTTACAAACTGCACAGCTGCTGAGGAGGGAGTTACAAACAATCCACTCTGCCTTACTTACCTCCAAAGAAGAACCCCCTTCATGTTCATTAATATTCCCTGCTCTTCTGTAACCCATTGATATGTCAAGTTTCTTTTTTTTTTTTTTTTTTGTTGAGACGGAGCCTCAAGCTATCCCCCTGGGTAGAGTGCTATGGCATCACAGCTCATAGCAACCTCCAACTCCTGGGCTCAAGCGAGTCTCCTGCCTCCGAGACCAAGTAGCTGGGACCACAGGCGCCCGCCACAACGCCCGGCCATTTTTTGGCTGCAGCCATCATTGTTCTTTGGAGGGCGGGCTGGGGATTCGAACCTGCCACCTTAGGTGTAGGTGGCTGGCACCTTAGCCGATTGAGCCACAGGCGCCGAGCCTTAATTCTTCTTTCAAGCCCCCATTATAGGTTACTCATAGGCATCATTGGGTTTTTTTCTTCATTCTTGTTTTTCAAAGCTGTCACCAAACCCTTATATATTTTTGCATAAAGGAGCCAGACAACGTTTCATAATTCTCCAACATCAAAGGTGCAAAATCACAGAATTCTAACTGAACGATGACTTAAGCTTTAAGATGTCTTGGCTCAGCATCTGTGGCTCAAGTGGCTAAGGCGCCAGCCACATACACCTAAGGTAGTGGGTTCGAATCCAGCCTGGGCCCACCAAACAACAATAACAGCTGCAACCAAAAAATAGCCGGGAGTTGTAGTGGGCACCTGTGGTCCCAGCTACTTGGGAGGCAGAGGCAGGAGACTCGCTTGAGCCCAGGAGTTGGAGGTTGCTGTGAGCTGTGATGCCACAGTACTCTACCCAGGGGGACAGCTTGAGGCTCTGTCTCAAAAAAAAAAAAAAAAAAAAAGATTTCTTGCAGCTCTAAAACTCAGTGATCCTGTGACTCACTATCAGGCCTCCTCCCTGCCCTCCTTCTAAGCTCATAATCTTTACTAATCAGTCATGAGGATAAAGCTAATTAGCAATGGGGATTTATGGTTATTTCTAGCCCACTCCAAACAATGAGTTATATAAGTAAAGCAACATATTAAAAAAGTAAATAAAATGAAAGAAACACTTAAGCAAATAAAAGCAATTGGGAACTATGGGCTATGTAAACAAATTGAAACATAAAAACATAAATTAGAATTAAGAAACAGTTAAGCAAATGCCAGCAATTAGGAATAAAACAACTTGTTAAATGTCTAACAACAGTAGTTAATTTATGGTACACACCTTTAAACCCATGGTCATTCGGTGATGTGGAAACTTCGTACCATAATTCTGCATTAAAGGAATGAATTAATTAGAAGGACCTTCTTCTTGGGTGTCTTCTCTTTTTGTTATTATCAATGAATTACAATGGAAGCCTGAGGGTCCTTGCTAGGATTCCCTCATAGACTCATTGACAACTGCTACTGATTTAAAGCATAAATTCTTTTAGATTAGTTTCCAAATCCCAATAAACAGTGTCAACTAATTGCAGATGTTTCAAGATCTCCTGTGGAATGATGCCTTATTTCCACTCAGCAATCTGAGTCACATGGTAATAGAATAGATTCTCCCTGAGTACCTGAACAGCTTTGCTATTTCTAAGGCAGTGATCATGGAAAAGTCAAAGAAAATGAAATTTACCTTTGGTGAGTGGACATGCATGTACAGTTAACAGTGACAAAGTGGTGAAAATCAAGTAGGGGCTTGTTCATAGCAATCCCTCTCCATGAGTTTATATCCATCACCATTACTTCTGTCACCAATGTGTTGACTATCGCATCAGATTCCATTATCCAACATTTTCTGTGGGTGGGACACTATGCTCAGTGTCCCTTTGCCTCATCTTAAACAGCCTGGTTGGGATTATGATTAAATATGAAACAAAAGGAGAGATGGGGGCAGCGTCTGTGGCTCAGTGAATAGGGCGCCGGCCCCATGTACTGAGGGTGGCGGGTTTGAACCCAGCCCAAGCCAAACTGCAATAAAAAAAAGCCGGGCATTGTGGCAGGCACCTGTAGTCCCAGCTATTCTAGAGGCTAAGACAAGAGAATCACCTAAGCCCAAGAGCTGGGGTTGCTGTGAGCTGTGACTCTACAGCACTCTACCAAGGACGACAAACTGAGACTCTGTCTAAAAAAAAAGGAGAGACAGTAAAGAACTTGCGCAAGATCACAAAGCCAGTAAGAACTGGAGCTTCAATTTAAATCTTGGCTGCGCAATCTTATAAAACACTATGGGGGAAAAAAGTGGGGTTGGTGGTGGTTCACACTTGTAATCCGAACGCCCTGGGAGGTCAGGGTGGGTGGATTGCCTGAGCTCCAATTTAAACCTTGGCAAAGAAGACTATCTTATAAAACACTGTGAGCAGGGGAAGAGCCTGGGTGTGGTGGCTCACACCTGTAATCCTGGCACTCTAGGAGGCCACGGCAGGTGGATCACCTGAGCTTAGGAGTTTGAGACCAGCCTGAGCAAGAACAAGACCACCCTACAGACCCTCCATGATATCTACTAAAAATAGAAAAACTAGCTGGGTGTCTTAGCTATAGTCCCAGCTACTCGGGAGGTTAAGGCAAGAGAATCTCTTGAACACAGGAAATTGAGGTTGCTATGAGCCTGGACACTAAGGCGTTTTACCCAGGGCTACTGAGTAAGACGGTGTCTCAAAAAAAAACAAAAAATTGAAAAACAAAAACAAAACACATCATTTAGACAAGGGTGACTATAGTCCCAGCTCTCTGACAGGCAGAGGCAAAAGGATCACTTGAATCCAAGAGTTTGGGGGCAGCCTGGGCAACATAGGGAGACTATTTCAGGGGGAAGCCTTGCACAGTGGTGCACACCCATAGTCCCAGCTACGCATGGGACTTAGCAGAGGATCATTTGAGCCCAGGAGTTTGAACTGCAGTATACTATGGCCACAGCTGTAAATAGCCACTTCACTCTAGCCTGGGCAATACAGTAAAAACTCTTCTCTTAAAAAAAAAAGGTTCAGGCTCAGCGCCTGTGGCTCAATCGGCTAAGGCGCCAGCCACATACACCTAAGGTGGCAGGTTCGAATCCCCAGCCCGGGCCCGCCAAACAACAATGATGGCTGCAACCAAAAAATGGCCGGGCGTTGTGGCGGGCGCCTG
>CAUYQV010181995.1:0-26377 GCA_963574575.1 Galagoides demidoff
GGGTTTTCACATGCAATCCAAAATACTTCCATCAAACTGATCAACACAGCCTTCATGTCATTTTCTCAGTTATTGTTTTATTGTTTTAAAACATTCTGATTCTACTCTTAGAGAGTTTCACTTGTACCCCTGTAAGATAGGCAAAATATTACTTTCGAAGATTTCTAGATCACAAAGGCAAATTTGTTTCTCCCTCCTCGGTATATTACTTTAGAGGATATTTTGATAGAAATTTTAGTTCAAAAGCCACATAGATAATACATATTCATTTTTCTACCATAAGAAATTGTTTAAAATGATACTAAAGAAAAAATGAAATCAGAACTAATAAAGAGAAAATAGGAAGAGGATGGGTTGGGGGCTGAGAAAAGGCCAAGAGTGTTGGGAAGATGCAGAGCTCAAGGAGTGGCAGGGTCTGGGGAGGCCAATATCTTGGATGTCTAGCTTTCTAGAGATCATCTGGGAGGCACTGATTTCTCAGCATTGCTGGGACTCAGTGGTTCTCACCTGTGGGCAAAGAATTATCTGGCCCCAAATGTTAATAATGTTGAGGCCAAGGAACTTGGTGGCCCACCACTGAGTTTCAGCACAAAGTCTAGAAAGCTTAAGTATGGTCAGAGGGGTCTACAACAGAGGCGGCAGTTGATCTGACTTGAAGAATGACAAGTTTGCAGTTCTACCAATGGTGCGTGAATATTCACTTCTCTCTGCACCCCCAGTAGCATCTGTTGCTTTGGAACCTTATGATGTGGGCCATTCTCACCAGGGTTAAGTGATATCTCAAAGTGGTTTTGATTTGCATTTTTCTAAATATTAGAGATAATGAGCTTTTTAAAAAATGAGTTTGTTGGCCATTAGCCTGTCCTCATGAGAAAAGTTTCTGTTCATGTCTCTTGCCCAGATTTTAAAGGGCTTGTTTGATCTTTTTTTGTTGATTTTCTTGAGTTCTTTGTAGATTCTTGTTATTAGCCTTTTGTTAGATTCATAGCATGCAAATATCTTCTCCCATTGTGAAGGTTGTCTCTTTGATTTATTGATCATGCCCTTAGCCGTGCAGAAACCTTTTAATTTGATCAGGTCCCATTTATTTATTTTTATTGTTGCTGTGATTGCCTTTGGGGTCTTCTTCATAAATTCTTTCCTAAAACTAATATTTTTAAGTTTTAATATCTAAGAGTTTTTCCCACACTTTCTTCTAGAGCAGTGGTTCTCAATCTCCCTAATGCTGCAGTCCTTTAATACAGTTCCTATGCGTCATGACCCACAGGTTGAGAACCACTGTTCTAGATTTTTGTACCTTGGGTTCAAATCTTTTATCTATTGTGAGTTAATTTTTGTAAGTGGTAAGAGGGTAGGCCCAATTTTAGCCTTTTACATGTGCTGTGGTTCTCCCAGCACCATTTATTAAATAGGGACCCTTTTACCCAATGTATGCTTTTGTTTGCTTTATCAAAGATCAGATGGTGATGTGGGGCTGGTTTCATCTCTAGGTTTTCTGTTCTTTTCCACAGATTTATGTCTCTATTTTTATGCCAATATCATGCTGTTTCGATCATTATAGACTTATCCTCAAAGAACTAAAGGTAGACCTTTCATTTGGTCCTGCAATCTCATTACTAGGTATCTACCCCAAAGAAAAAGAAATCATTTTACCATAAGAGCATATGCATTTGAATGTTTATAACAGCCCAATTTACAATCGCAAAGATGTGGAAATAACCCAAGTGCCCTTCAACACATAAACTGATTGATAAACTGTGGTATGTATACCATGGAATACAGTTTAGCCATTAAAAAGATAGAGATTTTGTATCCTTTATTTTAACTAGAATGGATTTGGAGAACACTCTCCTAACTAAAGTATCACAAGAATGGAAAGACAGGCATCATGTGTAGGTTATACTAACTTAAAATTTGTAGGTTAACAAAAACATACTCACATGACAACAACTAAATTCTAGAAGGGTGGAGGTGGAAAGGGGAATCAGTGGCTTCCCATACAGCAGGAACAATGTACAGTTATATGGCACACTTGCTGCGTGAACGGATACAGCTACAACTTAGACTTTACCTTATAAAGGCAAACAATGTAAACTAATTATATGTATCCTCATATTGACCTGAAATAAATAAATAAATACCTTTTTCTCCAAGAATACATTGCACTTGACAGAAATCACAACAGCCATTTCTCAGTAAATGTAAGAAATCAAAGGCAAAGTGACAGCAACACAGATGGCAGCCAACCACACTCCTGGAAAATCCATGGAAATCAAATATAACGTCTTCAAAATTGAATGTGAACATGAAGCACATTCTTTGTAAGAAGCACCCCCACTGTAAGAGCTATTACAAAAATAGTACGAACTAGTTAATAGATCTAATGTTATGGTAAAAGAAATAATGAAAAGTCTGGGACTCAGATATGCCAGAACAAAACTGGGTGGCACAAGTCATGCGCAGAAAATGGAAAGAATATTTACACACCTGTATAGGAAATAACTCACCCCACCCATTCCCTCATGCTTTACACACAGCCAGTATTTTCCAGAGCAAGAAATTAGGAGATTCTTCCCTAAAGAAATGGAATAGATCATCTAAGAAGACTACAACAAGAACTGGATATTATTGGTGGCTCAAATGAAGATTTCCATGATCTAGCATTTAGAAGTCCACGGTGAAACAGTGCACTGTTTATCTGTTAGGTCTAACATTAAGCCCACTAGCCTAAATACTTATTTGCTTCACAAAGCTTCATGGGAAATACTTGTTACTTCACTTTGACAAGTAACTCATGAGGGCCAATGGTCTTCTAAATTTAAGAAGCATATGAATCTCCCGGGGATCTTGTTAAAATGTAGATTCTAATTGAGAAGGGCTGGGCCTGGGGCTCTGCATCTCTATGGTGCCCCAGGGAATGCCGATGTTCTCAGCTGGGAGCAACTTTCATTTTGTGTGTTTTATATGTATATAGCATATTAGGATAGTAGGACATGTTGTCTATGGCTGCTTTCGTGCTGCAGAGGAAGACTTAAGTAGTTGCAACAAAGACCAGGTGGCCCCCAAAGCTGAAAGTATTTAGTTTCTGTTTTTTTAGAGGTAAAAGTTGCTGGCCCCAGCCGGTTCATATGGCAACAGTGACAAGAGGTGACCTGATCTGTCTTTATATACAAGTAATATTTTTCAGAATGCCTAAAAGTACTGGTTGTCATATACAGCTGCATGTTGCAATCACCTGGAGTGGTTTTGAAAATACTAATGCCTGCACACCCACCTCCATGCATTCTGATGTAATTAGTGGAGAGTGGAGCCTGGGCCCTAGGTTATTTAAAAGCTGCCCAGCTAGTTCTCTCTTTATAGTCAAGTGTGGGAAGCATCACCTTCTGATGCTGGATGCTCTCATCTGGGAAGATAGGTTACTCTCTGCAGGCCGGAGCTGCCCCCAAATAGCACTGTAAGTAAGAACCATTTTTGTTTACAAGTTGTAGCTAAATAATGCTTGAGGTGGACTGTCCCCAGACTTGGTGGAAAGGCAACAGTCTTGGGAACAGCAGCCCATCAAACCTTAAACTTCCTTAAGGTTTCTCAGGGCTGTGGCAAAAAGTGAGATCACCACCGTAAAATGCATTGATTCTCGAGACTGAAGATGAAATATAAAACCCAAGGGCTTCTATTGTCTATGTGTTCAGTACTTTGCTTGGCCTCTCTGGTGCCTATTTTTATCACTGAACAATGAAAATCTATTGGCAACGTTCCTAGTAGTTATCTTCCATTCAGATGTCAATGGAAAATGATCTGAAGTTCTAGAAGCGTGACTATGGTCAATTTCTTTTCCTGCAATGGTTTGGAACCAAGGATTATTTCAGTAATAACCCTATTTCTGAAAACCTGCCACATAATGTTATTTCGCAGCTCTGTGCACGGCTGTTGTTGTAAACACTGTTTATAGAACCTTTATCAGCATTTGCCTCTGGAATTTATAAAACACTTAGTATAATTTGCTGCGAAACCACTGGTGTTGTTTTAGCTTAATAGAGTCAGCACATATGGAGCATTCGGAAGATAGCAGTTTACATCCTATAAAATGACTTTCGAGGCTAAAGCACTTTTATCTCAGACATTTAAAATGATTGATTAGTTAATTCACATGGTCAGGTACTGTTCTTCTCACTTTACAAATGAGGGAAATGAGGCAAAAAGAGGACGGGGGACTTCTTCAAGGCCATGCAGCAAGGTAGGGGCAATTGAAACTAGAACTCTCCAGGCTGAATTTTCCTATGTAATACTTTCTTCTATGGCAGAACAGTAGCAACCCGAGTCTCTAACTGCCCATTGGTTTGCATCCTCCATGAATGCAAAGCACCCCCAGAAGATGCTTGTAGTAAAACACATGGCCAATCGCTGCTCCTTCCTTGAGGAAAACTTTAAACGTTATTATTATATTTTGCTTGAAATGGCATAAATGCAAATAGTTCTATTGAGAAACAGATGTTTTGCTTTTTAAAATTAAACTGGGACTCCAGGTAGATAGGATCATCCATAAGAAGTTAGGAATTAATTTCACCAATATTCTATCGGGGCAGGTGATAATAAACAGTGGCATGGTTTCTCCATGGCATGGTTTACCATGTGATCACTTCGTTTATTTGATTTAGAAGGCTTTTAAAAGAGGTATGGTAAAAACTTGACTACTCAGATGATAAGGACAACAGAAATGTACCCAATCTTATCAGTTACACCTGGGAAAAAATAAGTCAAATTTTGGAAAAAAAAAAAAAAAACACCTTGTCAGGGGTTTATTAAAGATTTTAATTTCCAGCCTAAGAAAGACAGACAGCCTTATTCTGTAGAATGCAATCATGTCGAATATTCATGACAATGTCCCTGAGGCAAAGCAAGAGACTCAATTATCAAACAAGATTCACTTTTCTCCATATACTTTGTAAGGCACAATCACAGCTAAACCACATCTAGTCAGGATCATTTGATGTCAGGAGTTCAAGACCAGCCTGGGCAACATAGTGTAACCCTATCTCTAAAAAAGGAAAAATAAATTAGCTGGGAGCTCAAGGCTGCAGAGAGTTATTGTGCCACTACACTCCAGCCTATGTGACAGATGTCTCAAGGAAAAAAAATTCAACTAAATGAGTTTACTGTTTTGGTGCTTTAAATATAAGAATTTGCTTCTGATAACAAATGTGTCCAACAAGGACCATCTATCTTGGGGAAAAAAGTTTGTAACATGAGACCTTTTAACCCATTTATTAGAAGGCTACTGTTTTGTATAGTAGGATTATACCCAGATAAAGAAATGAATTATATAATTTATAAATTATAAAACTAGTGGATAGAGGTATACAGATAGTCCCCAACTTAGGATGATTTGACTTAAGATTTTTTGACTTTATACTATTGAAAAAGGACAGAGCCCACCTGACTCTGCTTTGGGGGAGGTCTGAATTGAAGGGACTGGGTCTCGGGGGCTAAGTGGAAGTCAGGCTAAGGCCCCATTAGATACAAGGGCAACTGGAGTCCCTGAGTGTTGGTTTGGGTTTATGTGAATCTGATCTGTATAAATCTGAGTAAAATTCTTCTTAGGGCAAGGTTGAGCCTCTGGGTAGGATCACTTGGTCGAAGGAAGAGCAGGGCTGTAGTGCTTGAATCCTGGTGTGGCTTACACCACCTCACTTCTTGAGAGGTTAAATAACTGATGAATATACACAAGACCATGGGTGGGTTACACCAATAAATAGAAGGAAAATATAAGAATCTGAGTGTCATGGCTTCAAAATAAAGCTCTATATTCCTTCCCTCTCCTAGTTTTGCGTAGTGAAACCTCACCTTCATTTCTCCAATGGAGACAGAAAGAAGGAAACAGACCTCTCTTTGCAGTATTGAAGCTGGGCTAAAGCCCCAATTTTCTTTTCTTTTTTTTTTTTAATTGAATGGTAACTATGTACATTAATGCACTTCTGGGGTACAGTGTGGGGTCTTCACATGCAATCCGAAATACTTCCATCAAATAGCCTAAGAATGTGGGGAGGAGGGAGGGAGGGGGGAATGGGTGGAGGGAGAGGGATTGGAGGGACCATTTCTGAGGTTTATCTTACAGGGGTAAAGCCCCAATTTTCAAACTTCATCTTTTCAGCCTGATAATGATGTGTAGTTTAGGTTGTGTAACCTTTCCCCAAAGAACTCAATTTAGTCATATCATCATTTGCCAACATGCACTTCAAAATATGTTTTTTTTTTTTTTAGACAGACTCTCAAGCTGTCACCCTGGATAGAGTGCTGTAGTGTCATAACTCATAGCAACCTACAACTCTTGAGCTCAAGCGATCCTCTTGCCTTGGTTTTTCTATTTTTAGTAGAGGTGGGAGTCTTGCTTTTGCTCAGGCTAGTCTTGAACTCGTGAGCTCAAGCAATCCACCTGCCTCAGCCTCTCAGCATGCTAGGATTACAAGCATGAGCCACTGGTGCCTGGCCCAAAATATGCTATTATTATTAGCAGATTATGGCTAAAATTAATCAAATCACTGAAGTCTTGTAAATTAACATGTAATAATTTGTTCTTTACCTAATTCCTTCTTCAAACCATAGCATCTGCCCTTTCTTCAGCTTGACAGAGTAATGCATGTTGCTTATTTATTGCATTCAAGGATTATAATTTTTAAATATCATTTTAAAATAGTATGGCTAGTATGTGCCAATTAACTAAAAAGCAATCTGAGAATAAACATGCTACAAATTTTTCTGATTTTCTCATTTTTTTACTTATCTATGACAAATTGAGGGTTTTATATTCTCAACTTTAAGTTCCCAGCTTAAAGTTTTTACTTATGTTTTTACTGACACAAGACTATATTCATAAATACATATGTAGATGCATCCTAATTAATTATATTCTCTGCAGTCAATATGCTTAAAAAGTAATTGCTATTACTAATATATTTTCTTATTAAGTAAGACAATGAGTGTGGATTTTTAAAATACATATAATAGACTTTAACCAAGCACAAGCTGGTACTTTATGGTCTTTGAATGTTTGTGTGACAAGAAAAATTCTGCCAATTCAATCAAATTCTGTGAAGACAGAAAACAATTTTGTCCGATGCTTTGTCAAAGCTGTAAATGCTTTCATGTAATCGCCATTGGGTTTATTTTTATCTCTATGATGTTCTCCTTACTGGAAGTGCAAATTAAAATATACTAGAAGGGGGAGGCATTTTAAATGAATCTAACCTGTTTTCATTTTTCTATTCTTGAAAAATATTATTTGTTGTAAAATAATATATGGAAAAGCTTCAGATACCAGGTTTAGCATTAGGCTCATATGTAATATATGTTTTAAATATATAAAACATATATGTAATATATGTTTTAAAAATGATGTTGAGGGGCGGCGTCTGTGGCTCAAAGGAGTAGGGCGCCAGCCCCATATACCGGAGGTGGTGGGTGGGTTCAATCCCAGTCCTGGACAAAACTTGCAAAAAAAAAAAAAAAAGGGTGGTGCCTGTGGCTCAAAAGGGTAGGACACCGGTCCCATATGCCGTAGGTGGTGGGTTCAAACACACAGCTATCATTTAATAAAAAAAAATATGTTGGCTCTATTAGCAAAATAACTTAGCCAACAATTATTGATGACAGCTTAAAATCACTATTATGAAATTATAAAAAAAAACTGCAAAAAAATGATGTTGAATGACTACTGAAGATAGAGTCTAAATTTTCTAATTTGGGGGGCTTAAAAGCTATGTAAGCTGAATAACTCAATTTCACTTGGAGGCAGTTTTTTAAATTTTATTTTTTTATTTCAGATTAATATAAGGGTACATCCAATTAGGTTCCATTGTTTGTGTTTATTAGGAAAAGTCCAGTGTTGGATTGAAGTCCTTCACCCAGGAGGTGAGCCACCCGTACATTATAACCAATAGGTGGGAGCTTCCTGAGCCTCTTCCCCTCTTCGTCTCCCTCTCCTCCGTCTTGAGTTTAATTGTGAGGCACTTTTAACTTGGAAGGGAATGCTGACAGAGACTCTGTGGCATGGAAAGCCAAAAGAATTTGCTGTCTGCCCTCCACAGAAAATGTAACCCAGCTGCATGATTAGAATTATTTGAGTACTTATTGGATTCATGGAAAGTAGTCATTAAGACCAAAGTTTGGCATTACTGCACCAGGATTGTAGCACTTGGAGATATTGCATTTGCAGGACATACCACCTCAGTCACAATTACCAAACTCTGCCTTTTAGCATGAAAGCAGCCATAGACAATATATAAATAAATGAGTATCAATAAAACTTTATTTACAAAAACAGGATCAGGCTGGATTTGGCTCACCAGTTATTTGGCAGCACCTTCAAGCCTTTGTTATTCAAAGAATAGCAGACGAATTAAAAAAGATAATTCAAATTGGATGAAATAAATATATCTTTATGAGTTTTATCATTAATAGTATTGAATATCCTTCTGTGGAACCTTTCTTAATATTTTGTTAGAATGAGCAATTGTTTTAATATGTTTAATTAATTTTGAAAATCTTAATTTTATACTCTATGATAAAGCAATCTGAAAGTCTGGCACCAATTTCATTGCAAAACTTAGATAAATAGCTCTCAGAAGGAAAGAAAAACTTGACAGAAATATGTTAACCCACAAGTTGACTGGTTGAATTTTCTTTTCTTTTTATGAAAAATATACTTCTTTTAAAGGTGAGGGTGGGTGGATGGAAAGGAAGACTTCTCCTTATGCTGCCCAGGTGGTCTCAAACTCCTGACCTCAAGTGATCCTCTCACCTTAGCCTCCTGAGCCACCACGCTTGGCTAATTGAAATTTCCAGCTCATGAATCTGTTTTCAAGCCACGCCTACCAATAATCATTTTTGGTTTTGAACCACTGACAGTAAATGTCCATCTTCCTGAGCAACAATCAGGTGTCCTGGAAACTGATAAGAATGTGTTAATTTTTATATTTTTAATACATGAGTTCAGAACCCACTAAAACCCTAAAGCAGGAAGCTTTTTAAATAGGTTATAAAATTTTGTTTCCAAGAATTTTAATTATGTAGTTATGAGAGTTTTGACTGGCATTCCCTTTCATTTTCAACAACAATATATTTATTTCAGAATATACTGATGGAAACACTAACATCCATTTGAAAAACGGTCCACAATTTTACAATATGTATATTTCTTGAAAAGCAGTTAATTGCTTATTCATTATTTAAAGTTTTATCTTGAAATTACAGATAAGTTAAGTCTGTCTCAAAGTGATATGCTGGATAGTATGCTATGAACACCCTCTTTTGACATCAGAAAGGAATTTTTGTAAAATAAAAGTAGTATTTTTAATTTTGATAATACTTTAAAGAAGTATTTTGCCATAAGATAAGGAGAAAGCTTCTGCATAAAAAAAGTCATGATCATGCCCCATCTTGTTACAAAGTATAGTGAAATTCTGCTATTTAAAGTTTTAATGTTTTAATTAAACTAGGCACAATATTGATATACTACAGGATGTACATTACAACATTCTAAAACATTGACAGAAAAAAAAGAGCTAGAATGATATTGACAATCCCTCCACATTACAAAACTTCCATACGTGCCTCTGAATATATTATGATCCAACATGACATGTGAATACATAACACACGTAGCACAGACATAAAAGGAGTATTGCAACCTCAATCTGTATATGTTTAAAAAGTTTGATTAGTTTTCTCTTCTTTTTTTTTTTTTTTTTACAATAAAAAGCAAATAGAAAGCCCTGTACTGGAGCAACCTGTTGTATCCTCAGCTTTGGGGTTCACTACTCTAGAAGGCAGAGTTAAAGGCAGCACCCACACAGGAAGCGTACTGACATCCCCCACATCCTCCTTTCTCTGCCTGGAGCAGAACTGCCAGTAAATGAAAATGCTTCCCAGCCTCTAGGACTCCAAGGCAACCACCACCAACTGGTCAGAGTCAGAGCCACAAGACAAAATCCATTTCCCATTTCGGCCCTGCTCTAACTAGGCGCAGGTGAGGCTTTGGGGAAACATCCATCACTATCTGCAAAGCTCACTGAACAAACAGGATCTCTGCGTTCTCATCCCAAACAACTCAGACTTTTCCAGAAAAGACAATGAAAAGAGACACAAAAATCACAACTTTCAAGTTGTCTGTCATTTCATCTAAACATTCCTGACAGTGCCCCATTTATTTTTTTTTCTTTTTAAATTGCATGGTTATGTCATTGTTGTACATAGGTATGCACATGTGATATTTTGATAACATGCAGACAATATGCAATGATCAAATCTGAGTAACTGACATATCCATCACTTCAAGTGTTTATCACTTCTTTATTTCCAAAACATTCCCAACTTTCCCTCTAGCTATCGTAAAATGCACAATAAATTATTAACTATAGCCACCCTAATCAAACACTAGATCGTATTCCTTCTAACTGTATTTTTACAATACAGTAAAAATGCATTTTCACTTCTTGACCATTAACCGACTTCTCTTCACCTCCTCCCACTATACCCTCCAGGCACTAGTAACCAGGATTCTACTCTTTACCTCCATAAGATTAAATTTTTTAGTTCCCACATATGAGTGAGAACATGTGACATTTGTCTTTCTGTGCCTGGCTTATTACACTTAGCATAATATTATCTATTTCCATCCATATTGCTGCAAATGACAGGATTTCATTCTTTTTTTTTTACTCTTTTTTTTTCTTTTGCAGTTTTTGGCTGGGGCTGGGTTTGGACCTGCCACCTCCAGTATATGGGGCTGGCGCCCTACTTCTTTGAGCCACAGGCACCACCCAGGATTTCATTCTTTTTTGATGGCTGAATAATATCCCATCGTATATATGTCTGTGGTCTGTGTATTGTACATGTACACACACACACAGACACACCCCCTCAAACATTTTCTTTATCCATTCATCTGTTGATGGACACTTAGGTTGATCCCTCATCTGGAATATTGTGAATAATTGAAAGGGCGGCACTTGACCAGCAGAGATCTCATGGAACACCAAGGCTTGTATGGAAGGTCTTTATTGGTGGGGGAGGGAAGCTGAAGAGCAGCACCAAGGAGGAGAGAAAAAGAGAGCAAAGAGGAGAGTGAGGAGGAGAGAGGGGGAGAGAGAGTGGAGGAGAAGAGAGAGAATAAAAGCATACCCGTATATAGGCTGGGTTAGGGCAAGTCTCAGAATGATGACGGGATGGTAGGATAGCCAATGAAGAGCCCTTAGGGGCAGGTCACAAGTTTTAATTTTTCAGCAGGTAAGTTTTGCGACCGGGAGATGGGCTTTCTGGGTAAGGGGTTTTCTGGGGGAGGGGCTTTTCTGGAGCAATTACCTAACAATAATGCTGTGAAAAATGTGCAAAGGCAGGTACCTCTTAGGATATACTGTTTTCCTTTCTTTTAGATAAATACTGGGTAGTGGGATTACTGGATCCTATAGTAGTTCTATTTTTAATTTTTTGAGTAACCTCCATACTGTTTTCCAGAGTGACTGTACTAATTTACATCTCCATTCCTCTTTCTCTGTATCCTGGTTAGTATTTGCCATTTTCTTTCTTTTTGACACTAGCCATTTTACCTGGGGTTAATTTTATTTTACATTTCCCTGATTATTAGTGATGTTGAACACTTTCTCCCATATTTGTATGTCCTTTCTTTCAGAAATGTCTACACGAATCTTTTGCTCAGTTTTTAATCCAATTTTCTTTTTTTTTTCTATTGAGTTGCCTGAGTTCCTTACGTATTCTGTTTATTAATTACTGGGATGAATAGTTTGCCAATATTTTCTCGCACTCTGTAGGTTTTCTCTTGGTGCATTGTCTCTTTTCTGTGCAGAAGGTTTGTAGCTTGATTTAGTCCCATTTGTCAACGTTTGCTTTGGGCGCCTGCGTTTTTGAGGTCTTACTCAAGAAATCTTAGCCCAGAACAATGTCCTGAAGCAGTTCCCCAACAATTTTCTTTAGTTTTTCAGCGTTTCAGGTCTCACATTCAAATCTTTCATCCATTTTGATTTGATTTTTGTATATGGTGAGAGATAAAGTTGCATTCTTCTACCTAGGGATATCCAGTTTTCCCAGCACCATTCATTTATTGAAGAGACTGCCCTTTTCTGTATATTCTTATCGGAACAAAAGAGAATAAAGAGAATCTGTTTCCTAATAGTGACAAGATAGCGTATATATTTTTGCCGTTTACTTGAAATCCAATTTATGCAGTTATCAAAGACCTTAAAATCCAAATGGCTTCAGTGTTCGGATCTCAAAATGGCAATAGGAAGTTCATTAATTCAGAACTAAGCATTTTTCACTGAATATAAATTTTAACGATTTTAGTAACATTAAAAATGCTAAACTGTGCATGCCGTTTTCAATGATGATCATCATAACTGTAAAAGATTTTTACTTCTAAACTAAATAGTGTGATCAGCGCATCCTAGCAGCTATGTGCTTGGCTTTAAACCAACATTTGTAATGTAAAGCAGAAGAATGCCATAGGACCCTGGAGGCTTTTTCATGGTCCTCTTTATAATGCTGAAGGAAAGCATACCACAGGGTGGATTTACCTGGATACCGTATTTCAGAAATGGATCGAAAATAATGAGAAGAAAAGGGAAACGGGAAAAGCACAATGAAAAGAAAAACCCATACATCAAGTTTGATAAAATATAAATATAAGCAATTTTCAGTAGAACTTAATAAAAACTCTCATGGTTATATCGTTGTCAAACACATAATGGTTGACAATACTTTTAATTTCACATTTCTTTGGGGAATATAGATCATTTAATTGCCACTGAGGGTGGATTTTTTTTTGTAGTTGTTAACATTTACTCATCTTTGATTTGCTTAAGATTCGAGAAATGAAGATGGGAAGAAGGACATAAATATGTTCCCAAAGGGTAGAGATTTTCATTTTTTTAATTGATGTACTTCAAGTACAAATAGATGATTGTGTTATATAAGAGATGCTCAACAAATATTTGTTGAACGAACATTTAAGGTGTTTTCTTTTTTTTCTTTAAGAAATCTAGAAATGAACACACATTGTGACAATTCATCCAGCTTACTAAATCTAACAGGTTTCAGTTGAGGTCTATGCAGACATCCAGTACCGTCTTTCCCTTAACTCAGCCTCTTGGCTAAGGAGAGTATTTTCTCACTCTCAGCATGATGGCCATTTTAGGCTGGATAATTCTCTGTTGCGGGACTGTTCTATGCAATATAAGATGTTTAGTAGCGTCCCTGGCCTCTACTCACTAGATGCCAGCTGCATACCACCTATCTCCAGTTGTGACAATCAAAAATGTTTTCAGACATTGCCAAATGTCCCCTAAGTGGTGAAAATCCCCCCCTCCCAATTGAGAAACTTTAGATTTAGGTCTACCGCAGGTACAAATCTTCTTTGGCCAATTCAAGTATCAATATCAAGCTCACGTGACAACATTTTGTTTGTTGGTGACCAGTTCCCATTATCACCTGTCCATCATACATGGTGCCTTGCGTCTTGCTCCAGCTTCTGGGAATGAGGTCATTGATAATGTCTGTCCTACTTTATGCGTGCAAATCATCATATTTTTAATCTATTCCTTATCCTCCTTCTCAGGTAGCTATGTATCTTCTAACATTACCAACTGGCTTTCTCAGACTGGTCACTGGCTCAGGGCTTTGTTATGGCCCCTCCTGCAAACTTACCAAATTCAGTATATGACATTATACTAGACTACCATGAGAATGCATCCTTTAATTCATATTTGGACAGATACTGAGGCACAAGTGGTCAATGAATAATTATTATGATGCTCACTCGAGAGAACAAAATGGAGAATTAACCCAATGCTCTTTTTCATAACAACAACAACAACAAAAACCCATTTGTTTGGAATTTCAAAATGAAATGGAATTTCCACATTTCTGTTTGAAAGGAAAATGAAATTCATTTTAATAGTCTTTAGCCAAATTTTCTGGCAAGCGAACTCAAAACTTAATCATACAAGACATTAAATAGTATATTAGTCACTTGGCACGAGTTAAATTTATAACTGTTAAATCTAGAAAGCCATAATCAGAGAAACTACTGAACTTCTCAAATATAAGTAGTAACACCATCTAATAAATATGACATGTAAAATGATAGCTATAGAAATTGCTGATGCGTGGTATTCGTTCAAATGCCTACACATTAAAGATAAAACTTTTTTTCTCCCTTTAAGAATGCATTAATTGTGGTGCATTTACGTTTCTGTAGGCAACCCAGCAGCTGTGGTTCCAAACATGAGCCTTTGAGAAATACATTTAAATGAATATTTATAAACTTTTCTCTAGCAATTATATTTAGCAACTGTAGCAGATGCCTCCACTTTCACAGTGTTAGCTGTGTCGCTAATTAGAGACCCTCTTTCATCATGCTGTCCTCCAGTCACTTTCCTCTTAAGTGGACCACCAACACATTCAGGAAGGAGAGAGACACACAGGTCTAAGGGGTCTATTACCACATTAAAAAAAAGTCATAAAAACATACATAAACCATAAGCACTCAATGTTCATAACCTCTATTTTCCCAAAGCAACCATAGGCTAATTTGAAATTGAGATTTTTATGTTCTGAGCATCTCAATGGGACATCATCTCGATTACCACTGAATAATTTCCATGCATCCATTAAAGCCAGTTGCTCAGTATAGGGTCTATAACAACTCGACCACCCACATAGAATCCTCAGCTTCACTGCTAAAACTGACTTAGAAGGTCTGAGAGGATGAGCCTCGAAATACATATTATGTACAAGCTCACCAGGCGATTCTTAGGAACACTAAAGTTTGCAAACCACAGTGTTAAGACAATTTAGGCCCACCTCCTTTAGAAAGTCTGCTTGATAACAGCAAACTGGCTTAAACGTCCATCTTTGTATTTCCAAGTTACCCTGAGTTCTTGTATATCACTACCCTATAGTGGAATTGACTTAGTAGTTTCCTCTCTTCACTCTGAACTACTTAAAGAAAATGTCTTCGATTTACACATTTCTGTATACCTAATTGATATAAGGCAATCGGTAGTTAATTGATTGAATAAACACTTTTCAGGTTGAGAACTATAGAAGTTTTAATGTCTTGTGTTTTGCCCTGAATTTGAGAAATATTCACCAAATTTGAAACCTAGAGCAGCTTTAACATCGCTTACAGATACAATATTTAAGACATGTTTCATTCCTTGGTCATGATTTCCATTTTCTAGTTTAATACGTTTACATTTAATTAAATTTTGGAGAAGGTCCATTTTAACTCTTGAAGTCTGACAAAAGTTTAAAAATTCATGGGGTTGGGGCAGTCAGCTCCATTGAGAGATAAAAACAGAAAAGAAAAATAGCAATAAAAAAGAAACTATCCACACCCCAGGAAATCCAAGAAGTTAAAGATAAAAAGCAATGGGGGGAAGGAACCCACAAAATCTTACCCTTTCAAATGGTTGGGGTTTTTCAACTTTCTGAATATTCACATTACAAAGAGAAAAAGATCTATGAAACTTTGGTCAGGAGCTCTCTAAAAATTTCTTATTGTACTTGCTCTTCCTAACAAATGCAAACATTGTTATCTAATGGTCTGTACCTTCACATTAATCAGAAGTAAAATAAAAAATGTATTCTAAAAAAATAAAATAAAATTTCAAAGTTCTCATAGATTTATTCATTCTCTCTTCTCTCCTGTCTATCTAGTGACTCAGAGCAACTCCCAACTCCTTGAAAGCTGATTTTTCTACCAGCTTTCCAGATCCCATCTTCTTGAGAATCATTCTTATCAATTAGCCACTTTCCTAATTTGACTGTCATTTCTCTCTTCTAACTGGCCAAGAACTTGGTTCTCTGCACTATTGAAAATAAACAAGCAAAACTTGCTCCATCAGTTCAAGGGTCAGCAAACATTCTCTGTGAAGGGCCAGATAGTAAATATTTTCAAATATTTGCTTTGTATATCATATAGTCTCTGTCTTAACTACCCAGCTTTTCCATAGATACCAGTAGTAAGTCTAAAAAATGGCATGGCTGCATTAACAATAAAACTTTATTTATAGAACAGGCAATGGGTTAGATTTGGCCTGTAGGCCATGGTTTGTCAATATCTGTGCCATCTCTTCAAGGTGCTACCCCATGGCTTCACCCATTACACTATAAACCCACAATTTTGTCAACCCGAGAGGGCTGATTTCTACCTACCACTACTGAAATTAATCCAGTCCTCAATCAACCCGAGAGAGCTGATTTCTACCTACCACGACTGAAACTGTTCTCTCAAAGATCACTAATGACCACCAAACTGCCTGATCATATTACTTGCTTCAGTGTTCATCTTCTTGAGTTTGAAACTGGTCCCTTTATGGTTCTTAGGATGTAGCACTCTAATGTCCTTCTGATCTTTAACTATTATAATACTTCTTGGGGTGGTGCCTGTGGCCAAAGGAATAGGGTGCTGGCCCCCTATGTTGGAGGTGGCGGGTTCAAACCCAACCCCAGCCAAAAACTGCAAAAAAATAAAATAAAATAAAACTATTATAATACTTCTCAGTCCCCTTTTCAGCCCTTCTTTCTCTACCTCCCTTATGAAATAAAGCATTTTTAGGACTTACTCTTTCTTTTTGGGGGGACATGTTTACAGTGTGATCTTGTTCACTCTCCACCTATCACTCCCCCATAGAGCCTCCTTTCTCCTTTTCTTCATCTATAGTTCAGACTCAGTTAATACTGATGGATTCTTGGCCTGTTATTTCTACCTTGTAGTAAAGGCAGGGACAATGTCCCTCTGAAGATGAAGCCCACCATAAGAAAACAATTAAATACTTAAAAGAGGTCATTTGTAATTGCAGAGGGTCTGTGATAAAGCCAATAAAATCAAGGACTTAGGATACTGTCTTCCAAAAAGAAGAAGTGAATACATAGAACAAGGACATCCGGTTTCTAGTAATAAGAATTTTAATTATTTGTGACAGTACTCTGAGTAAAAGCAAGTGAGCAAGTGGAAATAAATAAAATCATTATCTTAAAACTACAAAAAACAGAAAACTGCAAAAAGTAATAGGTTATATTTAAGGAAAAAATAGGACTTATATAAATAAAATATACAAACTAAATTTAAAAACACACACACAAAAACACAATGGACAGGCTTAGCAGAAAATCAGACAGAGGCAAAGAAAGTATTAGTGAACTAGATGATAAATAAAAGGAAATTATTCAGAGTGTAGAACAGAGAAACAACATGTTGGTAAAGGGAGGGTAAAAGAGAGGATCCGGTATTTAGTATTCAATGAGAATATTTAACCTACATTTATTAAAAATTGAACAGAGGCAACATTTGAAGAGATAGTATCTGAGAATATTTTACCCTGGTAAAATATATTAATCTACAGTTTCAAGACGTCAAAACAAATTACCAAAGAATAAAGAGTACAAATGAAAGACTACACCTAAGAGTATACATGAAATACATACCTGGAAATGTTTATATTCTTAAAATGAGCCAGAGTAAAAAACATCATCTTCAAAGGAATTACAGTTAGACTTAAAGCTGACTTCTCAACAATAGCAATGGAAGTTACAAGGTAGAGGAATAATATCCTTAATGCGTTAGGAGAAAATAATTGCCAACCTAGAGACACGTAACTAACAAGAATATCTTTCAAGAATAAAAGCAACATTAATACATTTTTAGACAAATTAAAATAAAGAGTTCATTACAAACAGAGGCATTTGAAATGAAATTCTAGACCATATGTATCAACCAAGTGAAAAAAAGTAGGGGGGAGGGAGGAAGGGAGGAAGGGAGGAAGGAAAAAAAGAGGGAGGGAGGAAAGAAAGAAGGAGCCAGAAGAAATTTTTAAGATGCAGGAAGGAAAGAAGCACAAAGAAATCAGTAAATACATTTGGATAACTCTAAACCAACACTGACTATTTCAAGCAAAACTCATCTCATTTTGTGGGATAAATTAAAATACACAATAACAATAATAGCATATATAGCAATTTTATGAGGGGTGGGGGTAAATGGAGTTTAATTTTTTTTTATTCTATGGGAGGATAAAAGTCCTGATTAGCTTTAGACTTTGATAGCTGACAACTCATGTTTTGTTTTCTATGGTAACCACCAAAAAGAGAAAAATCTGCCTAATCGCCCCTGAAAATAGATAGCACCTGAGTGTCATACCCATGCCCCACCATCAGTGGCAGCAGATGCATAAGATAGATAGAAGCGGAAACATCTCTGCTTTTGCAGGCCCAGCTTTCCCCTATCCCCACCTCCAAGAAATAGAAAGCAACGAAAAATAGACAAGGGACATTGAATCACGAGAAGAAATACTAAACACAAAATAAGATGGGAGATATAAATCTATGTATACGAATATCTACAATTACACTAAGTGTAAGTACTACAGAAAGTAAAATCAGACTTTGTTTTGAATTCCAACTTTGTGCTGTTTGAGATATACAAAAAAATGTAAAGCTATAGAAAAAAGTTAAAAGATAAATAAGCATAAGAAAATCTAGAGAGGAACATCTACGTACCAGCAGAAATAGAGAAGAAAATTTAATGTAATCATTGACCTTCTTGCCCATTGAGCAGACAAAGATTTCTGAATACATTAGGGTACTGCCTGAGTTGAAAATAGTTACCCATTATGATCAACTTCTCAAATTACATTAACTTGGCTGCACTGGGTTGGGGATAATAGAGCTTTATAAGAAGTTGCTCCCTTTTTGCTCTCTATGAATACTATTTTATGTTGGATGAACCTCAAGGAAAACTACTGATTTCAATTTATGATAATGATACTTATTCATTGGAGGAAAGGCGAGAAACTGGGCTAGTAATGATTCCTGGATTTTATTTTGTTGGTTTCATTTCATTTTCACTGAGAGGAGGTTGGAAGGGAAGTGCTTAGAACACAAACGAGAAGAAGCCAACCAGTAAGGACCAGTTAGCTTTGTCTTTTTTGATCCAGTCAGCAACTTTTAGACCAGCGGTTCTCAACCTGTGGGTCGCGACCCCTTTGGGGGTCTCCTGCATATCAGATATTTACATTATGATTTATAACAGTAGCAAAATTACAGTTAAGAAGTAGCAAGGAAAATCATTTTATGGTTGGGGGTCACCACAACATGAGGAACTGTATTAAAGGGTCATGGCATTAGGAAGGCTGAGAACGACTATTTTAGACAAAAGGATTGACAAGATTGTCAACAGAACAGAGCAAATCTGGAATACTGGGACACAATGCATGGATGCCTTGCTTGAAGACCAGTCCAGGCATCATCCAGGAGCTGCTGCCATCATGTCTGTGCACTGGGAGTATACTACAGCAATTTGTTTCCAGAATAGATATTCCCAGATATCAGGCTATCATATCTGCATGCTCCATTCCTTCATTCATTTAACAAATAGTTATTGTGCACCTATGACTAGGAACTAGGTATAGAATAGTTTTAACCAAAAATATGACCTTTACCATCAAGGTGTATAACTAGCTTATTTTTATATACCAATTTCTCACCTCATAAAAACTTTACTTACTCTTGAGTAGTGCAAACAAAGGTTCAAAGGTTTTTAAGTAACTTGGTGATACTTTTCTAAGAGGCAAGAAAACCTCAATCCACAAGACGTTCTAAGCCAAGTATTTTGATAATTTTCCCTCAATGGTTTAAATTGTAACCTCTAATGCAAATGACTTTCTAGGTGTCTCTCAGAGATAACACCATGTAGACAAAGTCCACAAAGACAAAGGAAACTTGGTTCTGAGCATTCAAGGTCCTCCAGAGCGAGGGCTGGCAAACTGGCCCATGGGCAAAATTCCACAGCCATCTGTTGGTGAATAAAATTTTATTGGAACACAGCCATGCTCATTAGTTTATGTATTGTCTACGGCATATGTCATGGTACAATAGTAGAGCCGAGTAGCTGCCACAGGGATCATATAGCCTGCAAAGCCAGACACATTTAGTCTATGGTCCTTTCCAGAAAAAAGTTTCTTCTAGAGGAAATCCAGAGAGGGATCATCTGAGCCATAAGTAAAAATGGTTCTATCTTCTATACACAGACAAAAGTTGAACCACTGGTATGGGGGAAAGCCAGTCCTTTAGCATTTGATGCACATTGAACTGCCTCTCTGGAGTTGGCTAGGCAGTTATTTGATAAAGATTTTATCTTCCTATAATTAAACCGCAAAACATTTATCTTCCTATAATTAAACCACCTCAACTTTCCTTCCTTAGCAAATACCAGTATGGCTCTGGGGCCACCTTCACTGCCCTGGGTGAGGGAGGAACAGGGCACTGCTCTAAAAAGTGCACATTGTTCCCGACTGTCCCTGGGACAGTCTGCTGCCTTCCTGTGAAACCCTGGTTTCTGCCATCCACCCTTCTGTAGTGTCTGTCCTGGCACAGTTCATCAGGAAGCTCCAAACCACTGCCAGGGCAGCTGCTCCTTCAAAAGCTCACAGTTCAACTCAAATGCACAGCCCTTGCTTGTGCACAGCAGAGAGGCCCCGGGAGAAGCATGAAGCCCATTTCTCCAGGGTCCACCTGTGCACAGAGATAAAAAGACCGACACTAGAAGCACATCTTCATGACTTCATTGTGTGGCTGCAGTATCAGACTCCAAATATCCTTTGAAAATTAGCTACCAAGCATTAAATTTGTTTGTCATAATGGCCCTGAAAAGACAAAAAGAAGCTTCCTAATGACTGTGACCGCAGAGTCTTCTGGATACCGGATGGTTTCTGTGTAAGCTTGGCAATGACCTTAGTGAGAATGTGTTTAACTTTCTCAGAGTGAAGAGTGGATCTGTATAGGCTACGAGGTGGATGTTAATGAGATGCAGAGGTCATGGAATGGAAAGTACAGATGGTGAGTTCTTGTATTTCTGTGGCATAAACAAAGGGAGCAGAAGCAGGCCTGGATGTGCTAGGACCTCATAGCTGAAATAACTCTGCAAAGGCTTGTGATGTCCCTGAAAATCAAATAGTCATCCTAGCTATCTGGTACCTTAATACATTGTGATAATTTCATCCCTTTAGTTACGAAAGCTACACATACAAACAACCCTCCCCATACACCCTAAAATTTACCTGTTCTTGCTATCTCACAGCCCTCTCTAACTCCTCTCTCTCCTCTGACCCCTCATGCAATCCTTTGTCAAGCCCTGGACACAGTTACATTTGTCTCCTGCTTATTCTCGCTGGTCTTCAGTGCAACTCTTTCCTTCCACAAAACTACTATAATGGCTTTTTTGCTTTCATGTTTTTTATTCTTACTGTTTTTTAAATTGTGGTACAACATACTGCAGCAAAGTACACCAAACTTATGTGTTCAGTTCAATGAATTTTTACCTGTAGATACACCCACATATACAGACAATTTCCAGCACCTCACAAGGCCCCTTGAGCTTTTTTTCAGTCAATACTCTCCGTACTGTCCCCACAAAGTAACCATGAATCTGATGACTAACATTAGACTAATTCTTGCTGTTTTTGAACTTCATACAAATGTAATGATTCATATTGGACTTTTGTTCAGTGTTGGTCTGTGACATTCATCCAAGTTTCTGCACGGAGAGATGATGCATTCTTTTTTCATTGAGCTCTTCATACAGTGGAATACTATACAACAATATATTTGCGTATTTTACTGCAGATGGATAGTTAACTTGTTTGCAGTTTGGGGCTATGATAGATAAAGGCTGACATGGCCTTTGATTGGTCTCTGACTTCCAGTCTCTCCCCCATCATTTTTCCTTGCACAACTCACCAAATTAATCCAAATTACTATTTCTACAGCAAAGCTCCCATTATGTGCCACCACAGCACATACAGTTCCAATGGCTTCTCACTGGTTTTCTGAATGAAACTACTCTCCCTGTTCCAACATGCAAGAGTTTCCACTACTGCACTTGAGTCACCATCTGACATTTATCACCCATCTCTCCTCTCAATGTTTGTGTTCATTTAGCCAAATCAGATCTCTCCTCACTGGTCAACCATCCCCCACTCACTGTCCCACTTGGGAGCCTCTGTTTTTGCAGTGGCCTGGGCCCAGGAAGCATATCCTTAATACATTATCATTTCTGCCTCTGGAAAACATCCACTATCTGGGCTCATCTAAAAATGCCAGCTCCTCTGGGAAGTCTGGAGAAAGTATCCTATTTCCCATCTTTGAAGCCCATTCCCTTGAAAGATTCTGCCACTACTTCTGGTGGCACCATAGTACTGACCCCAGTGACTTTGTAATAATTACCTGGAGAATTTAATGGAACAAAGGGTCAGCTGCTAATCTCAATTGAATTTCCAATGCTACTTGTACCAAGTTACTAAGAATATCCTTTTTTGGGGGGGGTTACTGGAATTCCATTTGGAAAGTAAACATTCACTTTGATTAATCGTTTAATCGCTTAAACAGTGGGCGAATCTGGCAAATCAAGAGGAAGTAAATTAGTTGGATGAAGTTCAGTGTTTTGTTAATTTTAATAAAATAGTACTTTAAAAGACATTGACTTTTTTGAGCTTAAGAAGAAAAAATTGGGTGCATTCAGGGTGATAAGGCCATAGACTGTGAGCTTAATAAGAAAAAGAAAAGAATTAATAGGAAAAGATCACTGGTTACATTCAGCCCATATTCTCATAATAAATTTTCATTTTTTGTTTTTTTTTCCTAAATCCCAGTCACTGCGAGGTCCTATACAAAGAGCTGTGTGGGGTATAAATCTTGCTCTCAAGGCTCTCAGTCTATTGCAGAAAATAAGGAAAGATAAGAATAGAATAATCAGTATAAATTCTGCTTGAGAAAAATCAGGAAAGTCTTTCCGATTGATTAAAGAAAAAGCTTCTATGAAAATAAGCTCTGTCAATTTAGAAACCATAGTGATACAGTATAAGGTAATACCTGCCGGGTCAGGCTTTGGGGGGATTTTTTTCAAGTGCCAAGTAATTTTGTAAAACTAATGACCAAAATTTGCTGCCAAAGTAGAAAGTGAAGATGCAGCTTAGGTGGCACTTAGGGTCTTAAGTTTGTATCTAGCCACTGTTGGAATCTCTTGAAAGTGCCTATGAAATACAATTGTCACTATTTTGTATAGTAATCAGTCCTATTCAGGAATTTATATGCTTTCAAAAGAATTGTGCGAAGATTTGAATCATTAAATCAGCTAAGTGTTTTGCTGCTTAGGAAACTTCAGCACATTTATGAGGATTTCTACATCTGACTTTTGACTGTCATCACTGTTGCCCTCTGGGGACAATTTTAGGATTCTTCTCAACTCTTCCCTGGTCAGTATGTCTCTGAGGACACTTTCCTGTCACCTGAGAATGTATTTCACTTCTCTGTCAATGATGGAGAAACTTCTACTGTCATTCAAGTCGTCTTTCCAGGGGCTTTGTCAACTTGCAAGAATATTTTGGGCTTGCCTCCTCCCTGCCTGTGGGCACAGGCTAATTGTATAGAGAGCTGGGTGGTATGACCCCTGGGACTCTGCTCCTCCCCCGTCCTTCACCTCTACCTACCTGACCACTCACTCCATAGAGCTGAATCTGGGTCAGTTAAATGTGCATATGATGCTACTTTCATGCATAAGTCAAAGAAAAATCCTTCTAAGAACTGTTTTCCTATTGAGGAGTTATATTTAATTTGAGATACGCAAAGACTGTTTTCCCACGAATCAAGATTCCTAATTTCTAACTTGCTCTACCCTAAATTTTGCAGTGGGATGCGACCAATTAGGGAAATGGCAGAGTAAGATCTGATCTGCAACATTCATGTTTTTTAATAGCCACCCATTTAATGAGGTTCTCTGTGGCATATTGTTCTCCAATAAATTGTATCACATCTTCATCATGAATAATTTATTTCATATGACATGCATCAATTCAAAATTCAAAATCACGCACTGTGTATCTATACTTTATATGTGATTGTAAAATAAAAATTTTTCCAAGATGGCTTCTGCCTCAAGTGAGTGAATGAGTGATGAGAGGGGCTGCCTTAAATGGCTCCACTGGGCAGAAGCAGGCAATGGGGCTGCCTTGTCTCTACCAATAATGAACAATGACAGGAAATCCACACCTCCCTGCCCTGTTACTGACTTATTTTCTTATAATATCTGGAGACCAAAAGGAAAATGTGGGTTGTATTATTACAGGTTTACTATAAAGCAGTGGTTCTAAGCTATGAGTGATTTTACTTACAGGGGACATTTGGCCATGTCTGCAGACATTTTTGATTGGGGGTAGGGGGGTACTGGTATCTAGTACATAGAGGTCAGGGAGGCTGCTAAACCTCATACAATGTATAGGACAGACATTCCCCAACAACAAAGAGTTACCAAGCCCACAATGTCAACGGTGCTGAGCCTGAGAGAACTTACTTTAACCAAATGTTGCCACTTTAACTGTTCAAGGATTTGGGGCAATGGACCATAAATTACTCTTTATATCTCACTATTAGAAATAGCAACTTGGAACTTATTCCATTCTAGATTACATTTAGTACTGATGCCTTGGTAAACTGACATCATTACTTTTATTGTTTACGTGTATAAATAAATGAATCGTATGTCATATTCTGAGGAAAAACATCCCAGCTGTAGGTGTAGCACATTTTTCTACACCTGCTTAGGTGACAATGGTCAATCAAGTTCAGTCTTGACTGCTGTGTTGGCTCTTCTTGTCTCAGGACTATACAGGCCACCTTGAAAAGCTTTCAACTTGGACATGTCTTACATTGAAAGGAATATGAAGAGTTTGTTTGCAACCTTTTACATACACTGATTTTGCCAAACGAAGTTTTACTTTGACTTGAGTCTTTTCTCTTTCTGTTTTCCCGTAGTGTTAGCACAGCGTTTTGGCTGTTCAAGGCTCTATACGTACGGAAGTTTCTTCTCATATTGCTACTATCAGCCTTATGCAGCAATTCATAAATTTCTTCTCTTTCTGTTTCTCTTTTTAAATTCCTATTCTTATTTGGGGTTATTTCCATTAATCCAAGTGATAGAAATAAAATACCAATTAAGGGCTTAAATAATATTTCTCTTGAGATTGTGATTTAATATACCCCTAGGATATTCCTTATAAGGAGAGATCAGTCAAATATATATAGACACATATATTAATATGCATATATGTGTACATATATACATAGTCATCAAATTAGCTAATAATTTATCAGTTGCTCTGACTTTACTATTATAATAAGCACATTTGTCTTGTAATTAAGAAGACTAATGAAAAAGAATAAACCAAACCTGTGATCTTTATTTCTAGTTCAATCTCAATTAATGTCATCATTAGTATAACTGATTAATTTTACCCTCCATCTACATTATCTCGTCTGCCTAAAATCAAAATTTCATTTTCTTTCTCTATTTCAAGCTTGTGAGAAAAGATCTCGCTTCAATTTTTAAAGTAAATGGTACGTCCATATTTTATTCCCTTTCAAGATTCTTTTTGAATGAGTATTGTACTGATAGCATTGACTAACAAGATTGAAGTTCTCCACAAAAAGAGTTGATTTCGTTTGCGGCACCTCAGAACTAGTGAGCTGAGTACAACAAATGCCGTTTGGAGAAAAAGGCTTAAGTAGTGCCTGACACATAGTAGGTACTTAATAAATGCTGGTTAATAATAAATTATCTGGTATCTAAGAAATCATCTAGTTTGAGGGAAAAGATATAATGAAGCAAATGTTGGCGAGTAGTGGAACACAAAGGCAGGCCAGGGAAGTGACGTTCCCATCCGCGTGTCAGCAAGGAGGCAGGGCACCTGCCATAGGGCTCCTCGGGCTGGTGGCTTGTTCCTTCTTTCCAGGTGCTTCAAGTTTGGCTTCTTCTGTGAGGGCGGGGAGCCACTCACAACGCAAGAAATACTCCGCTGCATGTGGGGGACGTCTAGGGACACCAACCATTACAGTACACGCGGACAGTCTTCTGTTCGGGGAACTATCGCGAGGACGCTGACTGCTTCTCTGTCCTACTTGAGGTTTCACTCCAGGGTCACAAGGCTGGCGCCGGGCCTCGTTACCAAGTCTCTGACTTGCTAGGGTGTCACACAAGGCAGCTGAATTCGATCTTAGGTACCCACTGAGCGTCTACCGCGGGGCCAGCACCCTTGTAGCCGGGGCACAAGTGTCCTTGAGAAGCCGGCTGTATGAAACTCACGAATAAGTAAGTAGAATACTGTACTTTGTTTTTAAAAATCTCCAAAGTGCCAAAAGAACACAGAAGACACAGCCACTTGGTTGGTTTCTGGAGCCCTGGCGAGCGTTTCTGCAGGCGGTGATGTTCCGGGGGTCCCGCACGAGCCCGGGTGGGGGGCGGGAAAGACACCCCCAG